>JAAAKQ030486194.1:0-12518 GCA_010016005.3 Zanna intricata
TGCCAATTATGGAGATGATTGAGGTTCTTCCTTTAGGAGTATTGTACCTATTTTTGAATGGCACTTTTTTCACGATATATTTAAGCTAATCAACACAATTTGTAAAATCACTGATCAACGCAGCTTTGCATCTATCTGAGTAAAACTTTCCTGACCTCAAAAGGAATTGTGGGCGAGATGGGAGCTCATCTGCTGAAAGGAGCTTAAAAGGAGCCTTGATTTAAATTGTTGTCCATACTATACTTTCTTCGAAGTCAGAGGATCTTTTTTTCCCACTCTCTCTTTTCCTTATCCTTAATTCCTTCTTCCCTATCTTTGGTTCTGTGGGTGTAGGCCTGAATCCATACTAAGGATTACAGAATCTGTTGAGTCAATGGATCTTCCTTGTTGTGACCTGACGGGAAGATTCCTGTGGACTAAAGTGAGGGTTCTACTTTCTCTTCAATGGCAAACAAAAAAAATGTAAAATTAAAATGCCTATTGAATAAAGCAAAGTATTAATACAATATAATTTGCGCAGTTATATATTTTCAGATAAAGATTATCCATTTCTTAAAAAAGGGCTCGTTATGATGTAATTAATACAAAAATAAATTGCCACTGTAGATAAGTAGCTTCCTTTCATCCGGAAGGTCCCGGGTTCGAATCCCGGTTAGGCATGGCATTTTCACGCACGCTATAAATCATTCATCCCATCCTCTAAAGATATATCTAACGGTGGTTCCGGAGGTTAAACAAAAAGATAAGTAGGCTGTAATTCGGTACCTAATATACCATATTATTCAGAATTAAGTAATGAAAAAGAGCGCTGGGCATGGTTAAATTACGATTATTGGATGACTCAACGGTGATATATCTCACTCATAGTCTTTTACAAAGTTAAAAGCGTTGAAAATTATTGCTGAATACAATTTTTATTCTTAAATATATTTTATTGTTGAATTAAATCTTTACTGATGATATTTGCAGGTGACAATTTGATGATTAAATAAGGCTGTTTGAAAGAATGATAGAAATGGCTTGTTGCTAAGACAACGGCCAATCGAAGCAAATGAACTGATATGGGGAAGCTTACATTAATACAAACGTTAATTTCAATCGAATCTGAATAATAGAGAGATTAATTAATTAGACTTTAATGATTTATTATGGTTGAATTTATCTCTTTATTAATAACATATTATTCTGTACTGACAAACATACAACAAATAAATATATATATAATTAACAGAATTCATTCTGTAACATCCGATTAATAATAAAAAGAACTTTGTATATTTTTCTGAAACATAATTTTTGTATAAATTCGGAGCAAAAAGTTTTAAAATATATTTTTCTTAATTTCGCTTAAATCATTGTAACTTTTTATTGCTTAAAATAAATATAGAACGTGAAGATCAGAAACTAGAAGTAAAAAAGCGGTGTTGATTAGTTAAAGTATTCTAATACACAGCCAAAATTATTTCTTTTAAGATTAAAAAAAATAATAAAAACTTTAAAAAAAAAATACGAGTATTACAGTGATAAATTGTAAGATGTCTTTTTCAATGGAAAAAAGAAAAGGTAGAGGTTTAGATGATAAGAAAAATAAGAACGGTGGAGGAAGGAAGAAAGGACATAACCGCAGACATCGAAAAAAGGAAGAAAAATAACAGAGAAAAGTTTGTTATCAGATAGCTTGTACCAACCAGTGGTACGTAGTACTGAAACGAGCAGCAGCGTGGCGCGGCGCGGTGCGTCGTTGTGCTGCTACTGGCAAGGACAGGAACATAAAAGCGACATCATTCTAACATTAAAAACAGCAATCTTAATTGAATGAAAAAGCCACAGCCACCCACAAAGGAGCCAAGTGTCATTAGGATCCCCATACCACCACGCGCCTAAATCCATCCATCATCACAACAATGCTTGTCACAACAATGCGATGCTCCGCCCTGCTCATCGGCTAAATAACCTTCTACTACCATACTACTTATTCTTCCTCTTCTTTTACTTCTTTTTTCCCTCTTCTTCCTTTTCATGAAAATAAAATAAGAATATTCCATGCAGAGCTAGCACCACCACGACCAAAAAGCAAAGCGCGTCGAACGTTAATGCTCAATAGCCGAGAGGGGATGCTCCGCCGTTCTCAGGAGGGATGGGAAAAAAGCAATAAAACTGACACAGCCACAACACAATAAATATAGTCGCACTTAGGGTAGTAGCATCGACCCGGAGATATTATTATAATGGCTAGAACCCAAATTAACGTTAGACATGTATAGTGTATAGTCTGGTGCCAGATGAAATGAAACGGCATCAAGAAGGCCATCACATCTTCTAATGATCCTCACATTCAAAAATTTTTCTACATTACCACTTTTATTATAAGTTATTATACTTCAGATATCTCACAAAACAGAAACAGTAATTACAATACCTTGTTAGTAATATAAAATAAATTATCATCGATTTGTTATAACAAACTAAATATTTATATTTTACTTGAAACAATAGAATATTATTGTCGGATTAGAAAAACCAGCACGACGTAAAAATCTCATCTTTCAATTTTATTAAAAAATATTTCATACGTATATTAAAAACGCAAATAATATAATAGAAATTTTTAACTTTGCTGACTATATGTTTTCTAACGGATGAATTTTCTAAACTAAAGATTTTGCATTTACACATGTTTAATAATATTTCTGAATAATTTTTTTTCAAATTATAGTTCGGGTCAAATATTTAAGACGAACAGTATGTCGTTAAAACTTCAATGGTTGTTACTTATGCGGCAGTTTTATTGTAGAATACGTACTGCATAACAACAATTAGAAATGCCAAAAATAATCTTTCCCGTATTTTTAGATTTTTAAACTTAGTGGGTCGTAAAAGATCGGAAAATACAAAGAGAAAAAAAATAAATTTTTTCGTTCTTGTATGTATATTCTGGCGTAAATTTGAGTTAATAACTGAGATTAACCCTAAAAATATTTAGTTTATGAAGGATAAATGGTGTTAAATATCTGGATCTCCGATTTCAAGGGATATTGGGATAGGTTGGTCAGGAATCATATTTTTCTCCTTTGAAGAGTTGGATTTAATCAATATTATACTCTCATCAACATTGAATATATTTTGAGCATAATTTAAATTAACAAAAATCTTAATATAAGTGGATTTTTTTTTTAAACATGATTATTTATTCTGTTAAAATGATCAAAATGGAAAATTGATTAATTTTGTAATCTATTTGAACAATATAGAAGTATTCTTTTTATACATTTTAACGTAATAATAATTACGAAAAAACTTTTTAATATTTCTGTTTATATTTCACATTTTTTCTTAAATAAGTAGTGAAATATACCCGGAACCTCCGATACAGTCTAGCCTTTGCGGCTTGGTCGTTCAGCGCAAGGGTGGATCTTTCCGAAGCAGGATCTGAACAATAATAAATAGTAATAATAAGTAATGTAATAGTATAATAAATAGTGAAATAGTGTTATAAATAGTAAATATATATATATCATTAAGGGTTACTGACCTAAGCCAGTGAGTGCATAATCAGGATTTTTTACAATAGGAAGAGGTACATTAATGGTTTTCTTTATACAACTTCCAATTTTTATTATGGTCGAAGGATACATAAAGCACCTTAATTATTAAAGAAACCGGTTAAATCGGTTTTCTGTGAGAGTAATGACGTCACCAAATGTTTTTTCTGTATGGTAGACAGAGTAAATATAATAAATCCGAATATCAATAGTGGCTTCGAATAGTTTGGCATGCCGATTTGCAAGAATATATTCAGATAACAGAAAAACTTAAAGTGAAAAACCACTTAACTCCTCACTTTACTTTCACAACTCCGGCGTAAGTTTCTTGATATTCTTAAAAACGGCTCCGTTATTTTCAAGCAAGAATAATGTCCACAAATAACTTAGATTACGTGGTTATGTACCTAGCTTGTAACTAATGTAAAATTATATTTGCACTATTCAGTCTTAATCTTTTTTAATGATAAGTCTACCATTTAATATTAACTTTTTTTATATAAAGTGTTGTTTTTATTCTCAAAATATAAACACTTATAGTAATTTTTTCTTTTTTTTTTTTTAAGAAACAATTTTAAAAGTTTACTGTAGTTTTTTTCTATAATTTTATGAACTGATATAAAATTGTCTATGAACCGAGTTTAATAAACAAAAAATTATTAAAATAAATAAGTTATTAGATATTAGCTTAAATATTACATCAATTAAAATTATACAAAGGCTCCTGTTTATTTACAAAAGACTATGATTTTTGTGTATTATCACTTTGCTAGTTTTTAACTTAAAAAAGTAAGTATGAAGATAGAAATTTTAAGATATTTCTATTTATTATGTAATAAGATAATACACTTACTTAACTCGGATGAAAGTATTAAGTTATAATAAAGTAACAAGTTTTAGCAAAGTAACAAGTAATAAAGCCGGTTAAAAAAAAAGTTCATAAAAACATTGTGAAGTAGTTCAATAAATTCTAATAAAAACAAGAAGAAAAATTAACGAGATAACAAAATAACAGTGTACTCCTTTTTGACTAACTAGCCCCTTAAAACTGACTAGTGAGATGTTGCTTCACCCACCCGCGCTTCTGAAATATATTACATTAGGCCTGATGTAAAAAGAAACCTTAAGAAAAAACTTCTTGAGTAAGGTTATTTATTTAAATTATAAGTTAAGAATTTGTTACAGCGTAATATATCTAGCTATATAAATTTATAATAACTGTAAGATATTTTTAATGTACTAATATTAACATCGATAAAGTACACACCTTTTTTTATTAATTTTTTTATAACTTAAAAAGAAAGAATAGAAAATATGTTTCCATATCGTAGTTAAATTGTGGTACGGTACCGTTAAATTTATAATTGTTCCCTTAAATATACGTTGTTTTTTTTATCTTATTTTTCACATAAATCTAGTTATATAAATCCATGTAATTTATATAAAATTTAAATAAATTAATACATATTCTCGATTTAAATATTAGATATACAATTTTTACATTGTTTATGCATCACTCAGAAACGGATGAGTTGACTTTAATTAATTTTCCTGGACAAAACTTGATTTAAAGTAGATTTTGACAAACATAAAACAAACTAAAATCAAAGCTTATGATATTTAATTTTAAGTAATTAAAATAACAAAATAATGGAATGTAGTAGAAATAATGTAGATGGACCACTGAATATAAAAATACGAAGAGAAAAGATTACTTAGATAGAAGAATTTTGTTATTTGGGAAGTAGAATTACTAAAGATGGACAAATCCGGAGCTATATAAAATACCAAATAGTACAAGCGAAACGAGCATTCAGTCAGAAATATAAGTTGTTTATATCAAAAATTAATTAAACGTAAAGAAAAAACTTTGAAATTACACGTTTGGAGCGTAGCTTTATTATGGAAGTAAAACGTGAACGATCGGAGTACCTGAAAAGAAAAGATTAGAAGCTTTTGAAATGTGGTGCTAGAAGAAAGAAGCATTTGGAAAAATACGGTCAAAAGAAGAGACAGACTTATAGGTCATATTATCAACCTCATATTAAGACATCTTGGAATAGTCGCATTGATATTGGAGGGACAGGTAGAAGGGAAACATTGTGCAGGCCGGAAACGTTTGAAATATTTAAAACAAATCGTTAGGGATGTAAGATGTTGGGGGTATATCGAAATGAAACGACTGGCACTAGATAGGAAACCTTGAAGGCAAATGACTGAAGACAAAAAAAACAATTAAATAACCATTTGAATGGAAATTATAAACATTATTTTGCCTTTTTTTTACCTAAAATATTTATACAAGCTGATCTAAAGAAACCCAATTAAAAATTTGAAGGTATTCCTATTAATTATTTAAAATTTGTTATTACTATTTCAGTAAATGTTTTGACATAATTTAATAAAGAAATTTGTTGTGTATGTTATTTAATTCTTTCCAATAAAAAGGGATGGTATGTAGGTTTGTTTGTATGTATTCTCATTTTTATTTTACTTGCTATTGACGCAGAAAGGACAAATGATGATGTGCCGGGCGGCAGCGAGTAACGGGCGGAATTATTCGTTTGAACGATTTATACTTCTTGGAAACGAAGATTTGTCTAAAATTATATTCCTGTTTTGGGGATAAAAAAGGAAAACAATGGGAATAGAGATGTGCTAAAAAATCACAACTCAAGAAACAGCTAAAAATGGATTTTTAAGCTTTTCGTTGTAAAAGTTTTTGTTATTAGCACGCTAAATTTATGAACGTTATTTCAATTATAATTGGCAAAAACAAGAGTAATAGAATAAAGTGTAATGAAACATAGACCATGTAAAATTTTCGCGGTGCCTTTTTCCTAGTATTTGTTAATTTTTATTTAATTTCCTATTCGTTATAAAAAATCATATGTTGATGAATGATTGGGATGGCTTCCGGATCAGTAAATGTATTTCTTTTTAGTAACTCATGCATGATCCAGCCGCCTTATACTCGTATTTTGACAGTTAGTAATTTACTGTAGCTATAAACATAAATGCTTTCTTATACAATTTATATATTTCAAAAAAATAAAATCTTTAAAAAATGTATTCTTTATGTATTAATGTATTACTTAATTTATATTTATCTACTTTTCTTTGTTAATAAAGTTATTTCTTTTCTTACGTTTAATCGTTATGCTTTCAGGTGTAAAACTAATCAGAAGTAGAAAATAAATTAACTTCACGTAATAAACTATTACAAATATAAATATATGAATTACAGAGTACTTCATAAATATATTAAGAAATACATATATAAAAAATAATTAAAAAAATATGGATATTAAAAGTGATATTTTCCGTTTCAGGTTTTGTCAGACATTTACATATAATTTTCTTTGGATATTAGTTTTAATATTTAGTTTTATTCAATGAAGATTTACCATTCCAAAACTGAAATTGATACCAAATACATTTGTTACTGACATATTTACAAAAATATATAAATTTCATTGTTCCTCAATTTTAACCCTTTAAATTTGGAATTTCAAAGAATCTTTTCTTAAAGGGCATTTACACCGTATGACGAACGACCTTTACCTTTTTTAATATATATTTATTCATCCCCGTCCCGTGCGTTATATGGTTACTTGCATTTTCTAACGCGATCAAGGAATATTCAGCCGGTCATGGCTCTCTTCACTCGTCCTTCCCATCTAGCGAGAGGCTCTGCCCCTTACATCCCTCTGTGTTCATTAAATTCATGCTGTAAGAATAATAATAATAAATAAAAATTAAAGCCTGTTCAATTTATAAAAAATAATCAGCGTATTGAAATTTAATCAGGGCAACACTGTGGTCAGTAAGGAACCGAAACTTTGAGTGATCCATGAATGCCGGTTTCAAAATAGTCGGCCTCCAACTTAAAGATATTATATATAACTGGTTAAACATGTATTTTTCTCGGTTCTTAACATTACCGACAAACAGTAGGAAGGAACCGTACTTCGTTTCTCATTTTTTTTTTAACATTCTAATTAAATTTATTTTGTTTTTTTTTTTTTCAAACAACCGGAGGCAGGTGTAGCCAATCATTTTGCACGTAACTGTGGTTGTTATGTTGGTTGAGCCGCCGCGCCGTACATCATACCACTTCTTAAAAATTCGAAATTCAAAAACCGGAATCAGGTTTGTGGATATTCATCTGAAGAGTATTTGTAAGCCCCAGTCTAGTGAATACCTCGTTTAATGTAGTCGAAAATTGGGTAAATTTTAAAGTATTGTTAAAATGTTTTTCATCTTTTTTCACCCCTTTCAAGGTCAAATTTCAAAAAATCTATTAATTAGGTTTTAGATATTAAAATAAAGATCATACACACGAAAAATCTAATTAATATCTTCATTCGTTATCAACAACTTAAAAAAATAATAATAAATTAGATTTTTACTCGCCATTTCAATCCTTCTCGGAATTTCAAAAAAAATCCTTTCTAAGTGAGTCATAAAAAGAACATGTATACAAATTTTTGATGAATTTATCTTCATAGTTGAATCATCTTCATAGTTTATCATCAGTAGTTTTTGTTGGACGTTAATGACGCATTCGGTCAGGACATGTCGTTTTGTAAGTACATACATATATATAGATTTTGGGGTATTTAAAATCTTAATATATTTAAAAGTTTTAGAACGAGAATGATTGGAGGAAGTTCATTTCAAGATATCCTGAAATTTTTTTTAGAGAGCCATGGTTATTATTATGTAACACTGTTATTACACTTAATTTCTAAAATTCTGTGAATGTTACAAAAAAATTCTTAAATCTTTTACAGATTAACGAAGTCATTTGATATAGATAATGGATTATATGACAAATAATTAATTATGCTACAATATCTTTATACGTTGTTTTGTTTTTATAAAAACTAATTAATATTTTTAGTAAGGAATTAAGATGTATTACTTTATCTTGCTACTTAATTAATTTATATTATTTCTATATAATTTTTTACTTAGTTTATAATCGATTTAAACTTAAAATTGTTTTTTTCTTTGAATAAGATATGAAGAATTTTTATTAAAAATGTCGATGTAATGGACTTAACTTCAAAAACTGACATAAGTCTTTAACGATTGGTTTTTGAGCAATCAGAAAAATTTTTCCTAAAAGGAAAACTTTTTTCTTCATAAGTATAAATCGTACGATATTTAAAAAAAATTAAATATTTACTTATCCGTGCGCTTATATCTATGAAAGTTATAGTCATTTAATCTTTAAAAATTATATAATAATAATAATAACAGAATACACCTGTAACAAACCAGGCAACAGAACTATTCTCGTGTAACTCAAAACAATAATTTGGCTTAAGAGAAAGGACTTTATCATCCTTCCATAGTCATTTTTTAAAAATATCCAACCAATCAAAAAAATTACATAAATTTATTAAAAATAAAATTAGAATATTTTCTTAACAAAAAAAAAATAATAATTTGCCGATGAAGTATTTAACAATACTAATTAAAAACATTTAAAAAACGTCTAGAGTATATTCATTTCATTCAACATGCACAAAAATATGTGTTCGACCAGTTTTCATTAAGGCCTTTTAAGTTGTGATCCGTTTCAAAGCTATTTTTTATACTTAGCATTTTCACGCATTTACTTTAACATTAATTTATTTCGTTTTTTTATAAATGAAATGACCTTCACAATTTTTTTATTTTATTTGAGTAACTAATTGTGTATTTTAGATGCTCTTCTGATTAAGGTTTTACCACAGTTTTCCATGAAAAATGTTAAGACAGTTTTTTTTTTTATCTTTGAATAGTGTACCCATTTCAGGCATGATATTAATAATTTATTATTACATACTTATCAGAATAAAAGATTCATTTATTTTATTTTTTGCAATAATTATTCATTTTATATCATAATGAGCGTACATTTATATATATATATATAATTATTATTATTATATTAAATATCTTTGTAATTATTGATTCTATTTTATTGTTAAAGAAATAGGAATTCTTTGTATACAGTTGATTTATCAATCGGTAATAACCACTTCAATTAAAGCTTTATATTTATAGCTCATGTTATTTAATTTGTGATTATTAAGAAAAAATGTTAGTAATAATTTGTTTCACAATCTAGCTTAGTTTAAATCAGCCTTTTCTCTCACAGTCTTGATGTAATAGATGTTAGTTTTAAAACCGAGTTATACAAATACAGATTTCATACAGCCTAGATAAAAAAAAAAAAAAACTATAATTTAACTCTACAGATTAATGCGAACAAGAGTTTAAAGTTGTTTTAGAAATGTTTATTGAAGACAGTTTGCCGCTCAGGCTCCAGATGACATGTAGTCGGAATCACGAAGGATACAACGTAGAAGGAGAACGTACTACTCTTACAACGATCACGAGGGGTCTACCGCATTGTTTGCCGTTCTACCGGGACAAGGGCTCTAAATCGCAAACGAGACAAAAGCAAACACGTTATATAGAGCGAGTGAAGACAAAAGAAGCGCCCCTGGCGGCATTATTGTATCGGTCTGGAATGCAAAGTGGGAACATAAAAGGTTACACAACAGAACGCCAACGGCATAGATCCAATTATCCGAACAGGAAACGATCTGACTCCCGGAGTCTCCCGTAATTATATCCTGTAGGAGAGAGAAGATATGCTGTCCCAGAAATGTCCAAGTCGTCCTTCCTAATGATTTCCTTTCGATACAGCCTGCCTTTTCTGCAGCGTATTGTTTAACAAACAAATAATTCATGCTACAACCCATAATAATGATATTTCTTATTCTGGAATACAAAATTAAAATAACTCCATTTATAAAACCGTGTCAAAGAAACGCAGCACAATTCATTTCATTGTATACGATGGTAAAAAACATAATTTTCTTACAAATATAACAACTTTTATGACTTAGGGTGATTTTTATAAATGTCGCTCTTAAAAAAAATAAAATAATAATTGAATACTGCAAGATTTTTATCCACAACGTTTACATTTTATAATTATATATATATATATATATATATATACTACATTCATCATAAGATACGTAATATTATTATAATTTAAAATAAATAAATACTTAAATAAATAAAATTAATTAAAATTCACTTAACTGGAATTGGTGTTTTTCTAAATTGGAAGTATTTATAAGAAATACCTAATATTTTCATAAAATTATTGATTCAATGCATGAAAATATTCTATTATATGTTTAGCAAAGTTGGAATATTCTGATTTATTATTTTTAATGCTATTTGTGTGCTCTTTTAAATGAGTGAAAAATTTGCGATTGGTCATAACCAAACATAACATATCGCAATCCTCACAAAGAAACTACGGTATTTTTAAAAAATGCAATTTTTAATGTAACAATAAAAATTTAATTGAAGAACAAAAATTTTTTAAAGATGATATATTAATTAAAAACCTACTAAATATAAATATAAAAATATAATAAATTAATCTAATATAATTACCTCCTTGATAACATGATTGCGTTTAATGTCATTTTAATCCACCAGAATAGATAAATATGTATACTGATACGACCGGACAGTCAGGACTGTTAATTTATTTTAACCTATGATTTTTAATTTTGACTTTAATATAATATTTTTTTAACTCCTGATGATGGCTTTCAAGCCATCATCAGCCGAAAGATCTTGAGGTTATTTCATTGTGGTGTTAAAGTGAATTTCATTAATTGTTAATATTATTTAAAGACGTTTCACCGCAAAAAAATTTAAAAAATCTATATTTTTAAAATTTGATCGATTTTCCAACCCCTAAGTACTTTTTTTGGCCACTTGCATTAATATGCCTAGGAAGACTTAAAAGAAATTAGATTAAAAATTAAGGAATAAATAAAAAATAATGAAAATAAAAACTTTTTTGATTCTTGAGAAAGAGGGAAATGTTTTCAAGAAATTTTTTTTTTTTAATGGATAGATAAACAGTCATGCATTTACTGAGCTAAATATAAAGTGGGATCATTTTAGCAAAGGTTTTATAAAGTGACCCCAAAAACTATCTACTCCATCCCCATGGAGTTAATGACCCAAAAGTTTTACCAACAAATTGTCCCATTTATACAAGTCTCAGTACAAAGTTTCATCAAAATTGGTTTATCTAGTAAAATGTTTAAGCTTCAAACGCTCCAACGCATGAACGAACATTATCCTAAATTTTTTTTTTTTGTGTTTTGGGTCATAAAACTTCGAAAAATGCAAAATAACCATGTCCCATATTTTATTAAGAGATAAAAGTAAAAATATTATTTACTTTTTTATATATTTTATTATACATTCTAAGATTCAGAGATTAATTTTTTAAGTTTTATAAGCATTTTTAATAATCAAATAAAATATTTAATAGAAAAATTATCTTTGTAAACCAGATGAATTGTTATAGCTATTTTTTTTTTTTTTTTTTTAGTGTTAGACCTCACCCTGGTAGTGTAATTACAAGTCTTTTGACTTTAACATAGCAGATAACTAAAAGTTAAATATAATTTTATGATTTCTATATTATTATAAATTATAAAATAAACTATTTATTAAATTTCTGAAAACAACTTCTAACATTAAATCTTAAGTTTTTGCTGGTTTCAAATAAGTAAAAAAATAAAATATTATTTAGAAAATTCAGATTCATCTAAATAATCTTATTAAGAAATCAATTTTGCTTTGTAACAAGATGTTTTTTAGCCTGATTTGAAAGAAAAATTATAAAAAGATATTTCAGATTATTAAATAAATTATTAAAAATGAAAACGTGAAACACGATTAAGGCGCTTTCAAATAATAACAATAAAGAGCAAAAGATCAATTATTATAATCTAACGATACCTGTAAGGAGCTTATTAGTTAATAATTTGAATTCCATTTAGTATACTTAGAATGTGTCGCAAGAAGAATTTTTAAAATTATAATAAAAATAAATCAAACATATTTTAAATGATATGAAATGGGATATTT
>JAAAKQ030486205.1:0-21861 GCA_010016005.3 Zanna intricata
TACAGAATTCTAGTTAAGATTTTTGACGCATGAGTAGTTAAGCTAATTGTTCTGTATTCTTCACATTTATCTGCTCCAGCTTTCTTTGGAATCATGACAATAATATTCTTTTTGAAGTCTGATGGAACTTCCTTTTTCATAAATATTACACACCAGTATGCATAATCTATCACTTGTTTGCCTGAACTGTGCAGTAATTCTGCTGGTATTCCATCTATTCCAGGAGCCTTTCTGTCATTCAGATCTTTTAACATTCAATTAAATTCAGATCTCAGTATTATATCTCCCATTTCATCCTCTTTGACTTCTTCTTCTTCCTAGATAACCACCAGTTTTTAATTCATTTCTTCCATATAACTCTTCAATGTATTACACCCACCTATTTACCTTTTCTTTCATATTATAAATTGCTGTACGATCTTTATTTAACACATTATTGGATTTTAATTTATGTACCACAAAATACATCTTTACTTTCCTGTATGCTCCATCTATTTCATAAATCATCATTTCTCATTCTACTTTTGAACACTTTTCTTTAATCCACTCTTCTTTTGCCTTAGGCACTTCCTGTTTATGGTATTTCTTAACTGTCAATAGTTCCGTGTTCATCACTAGAATTCTTACACTTTCTACATTCATCCATCAGCTGAAATATGTCCTCCGATATCCAAAGTTTTCAACCAGTTCTATTTGTTCTGCCTAAGTTCGCTTCTGCTGATTTAAGAATTTCCTTTTTAACATCTTCCCATTCTTCTTCTAAATTTTCTACCTTATCGTTTTTACTCAGACAATCTTGCAATGTCCAACTCAACTCAAAATTCTTTTTTACCTCCTCTTTTTCAAGCTTCTCTAAATTCCAATGATATATCTGATGCCTTTTCTTCAGGTTTTTAAACCCTAATCTACATTTCATTAAATTATGTCGCTATCAATGTGTGCTCCAGGATATCCTTTGCAATTGAGGAGTTGATTTCTAAATCTTTGTTTAACCATGATGTAATCTATCTGATACCTTGCAGTATCACCAGGTCTTTTCTATGTGTATATTCTTCTATTATGATGTTTAAACTGGGTGTTGGCAATTACTAAATTACACTTCGTACAAAACTCAATATGTCAGCTATTTCTTTCATTCCTTTTGCACAGCCTGTATTCACCCCTAATATTTCCTTCCTTGCCTTTTTTGATGCTTCATTGCAATCTCCAACTATTATTAAATTTTCATTCCCTTTTATGTGTCTAATTGCTTGATATATACACTCTACCTCATCATTGTCATGGGCAACATGTAGGCATATAGATCTTAACAATCGTTGTCGACTTAGGTTTTGATTTTATCCTTATTACAATGATTCTATCGCTAAGCTGTTTGAAAAACTCTACTTTCATCCCTATTTTCCTGTTCATTACGAAACCTATCTCCTGCCTGTCCTTTATTTGCTTCTGAGTTCATTATTCTAAAATCCCCTGAGCAAAAGTTGTTTTCCTCTTCCCACCAAACCTCTCTAATTCCTATTACATCTACATTTCACCTATCCATTTCCTTCTTTAAATTTTCTAACCTACCAACCTTTATTAGACTTCTAACATTCCACGTGCTGACTCATAGAATGTTCTTTTTTAATTTTCTGGTGACCCCTTTTATAATAGTCCCCACCCGAAGATCTGTAAGGAGGGACTAGTTTATCTCCAGAAATTTTTACCACAGAAGGTGCCTCCACCTTTGTTTATAAAAATGCAGAAAGCAACATTTTATTGGGGAAAAAAAAAACAGCTGTAGTTTTCCATTGCTTTCAGCTGTGCAGTACTCAATAGGTTGAGTGTGTTGCTATGGCCATTTAAGTCCTCCTGACCTACGCCCTTAACAACTACTGAAAAAGTTACTGCCCTCTTTCAGGAATCATTCCTTAGTCTTACTCTCAACAGATACCTCTCTGATACAGTTGCACCTTTGGTTCAGCTACTCTGTATCATTGAGCACACAAGCCTCCTCACCATCGGCAGGGTCTCATGATTCGTAGAGTGAGACTTATAATATATGACAATATTAAAAAAAGAAAAGATTAATGCAAAATAATCAAAGTAACATAAAAGTTTCCCGTGTAGATAATGTACACATTTGTTCTGGATCCTATCAGGTGCCCAATTAAAAAAATAGTGCACTGATCCTCAATCTGTGGTTTTTGCAGTTACAGTTGGCAAATAAATGTGCATATTAATATTTTTAACTATCATTTCCTTTTACCTGTAACAATATTTACCTATTTTCTCCAAAATTTTAAGATTATAATCAATGATGGAAAATTCATATATAAAAAAATAAAAGTTTTAACAGAAAAAAAAAAATTGCCAGGATTACATATGTAATCCTGGCAATGAAGATTCAAGCATGGAAATCGCCTTAGTACATGGATAAATTTGAAAATAAAATAAGATTTAACTTGATTTTACTTAAATGAAACTGCTCTATCTAATGATTATTTATTTCTTTAATAATAACGATTCTAAGTAGAACTGAAATATTTATTTAATGTACAATAACAAGTATTATAAATCTATTACATTAATATTAGGCTTATTGATGTTAGTAATCTTCGTCTATTACATACATTTATGTATTAAATCTACACTTATTTTTGCATTGTTAAAAAGAATGCCTAAAAATTTAAAATCTTTATTAAACTATTTAAAATTCTAATATTATATTCAGATTTATTTACTAATTACACATATAAAAAATTGTACAACATATAATTCCTGCTTAATATATTTTTCAATTATATAGCTTTCATTTTATATCTTAAAACTCAAATGTTTTAGTAGATCTACAATAACCATCTATTTGTTTACGAACATTTAAAATAGAATAAATAAATACTTTATATTACAACTTTATAAGTATATAATAATAATAATAATAAAAAATTTGAAAGTTATAAATTTAAAAAAAAAATATTTTTTTATTATATAACTGATAGATTTATCTAAAACTCAGTCGGTTCTGAAGAAACTGTAAGTGCTGATTACTTATCTGTTACAGAATTCCAACAAAAGGCTAACTGCTTCAAAGCAGGTCTCTCTCTTTTTATACATGACTCCATTCCCTTTTATTTCCAGCTAAAAGTTTAGCTGACATTAGCCAATTCTTTTAGAACAATTTTTCTTCTCTATAGTCTCTTATCTGCACCTTCTAGTAATGTTTTAATCACCTTTCTCTTCGTATGATGTGCTTGCTTGTTAGCTTTGATATTCTGAATTTTTCTTTCTAAGCTTCTATTCTCATTAACTTTCTTCTTACAGCAAAATTATAATACACAAGTGTATATATATGTATGTCTAAATCAGGCAACATACTTAAATTTATACTTGCTAGAGAAAAGGTTGATTTTAAGAAAAAATTCAATTATTTTAGAAGTAATAATTTTAGTGTTAACAATAATTTAATTTTACATTTCAATGAGGAGAACATGTACTAAGCAAAGGTACTGTTATTATGACATTCCTTGCAGTACTGCAGAAAAGTAAAAACACACCTCAATTACAAATGTGCACTCCATTCACCTTTAGTCAAATACAAACACTATTTGTGTTCTTTTTTTTTATCTTAAGTGGCACATTATGAAAGTTAAACATTTTAAGAAATTCTATTATGAATTTTATTTCATATTAAATAGTATTAATGTAAAAATATTTTTATATTAATTTCGGTTAAAATTTTACTATAAAACTTACAATTTACAACTTTTAAATTTAAAAAAATCTGACTGCTAGTTAATAAAATAATTTCAAATGAAACTAGATTAATTTATTCACTGCATCTAAGGGTAAAAATTAATAAATAATAAAAAGTAATGTTATTTTAAGACGTTTGGTATAAACTGGCAGGTTGTGAAGCACCTATGGAAATTTAGACAAATTCTTCTATCTAACAAATACTGAAGTGCCCACAAAAAGATCCATTCTAGTTCACTAATAATATAATTAAAAGTTGAAAAAAATTTACGTGTAACGATGCAGAATTATATTAAATCAGATAAGGATAAATTATAGTCAAGAGAAAAAGTATTTTTTAACATAATTCAGTTTTTAAATTTGAATTTTACGGACGATGTTACAAGTAAGAATAGTTTACAGAAAATAATTTTGTTATTACCGATAAATAAATCAGTACTTTAATTTGAAAATGCTATTTCTTTAGTCTATGTTCCAAAATAATTTTCAATAAAAAAAAAAAACTCATTTTAATCAAGAATCCCAGCCCATACTTTTACACAGACAAAATAAGATATATCTATGTAAATACATTTTCTTTTAATTTGCCTACTTTTTTTTTTCTTGTAAACATTTTCAAGAAAGCTTATACAAGGAGAGGTTATTTACCGATCTCAGTACAAAAATCCATTACAACAATTGTGCATTTAAATAATTTGTAATAAATACCTTACTAATGTACAGATTTTGAGATTATAATTAAAAGGTATTCCATTATCAAGATCAAATTATTTCAAAAAGTAAATTGGTATTCTCTTCTCTTTCACTTTTAAATTATATACAGTTTTTACAAATCACTAAGACAGCGCATAAGTTCAAACAATAATCATAATGAAATAACCGATTATTTTAATAATAAACAATCTATTTTAACTTAAAACAAAAATTTTGTGCTAAAATACAAAATTTTAAATTTTATGGAAGACAATTTCAAGTAATTCATTTTATGTTTAGCACACACAAAAGAAAAAAAAATCTGATAAGAACTTATAACTGGTAATAATAATAATAAAAAAGAGATTTATAGACAAATAAAAAATGGTGCACTGAATGGTAATTTTGATTGAGTAGTTTTTTCTACTACTAGTATTAATTATTCTCTTTTTCTGTGTAGCCTCTGGAACCACCATAAGATCTTACTTCAGAGGATGATATGTAGAGTGTAAATGAAGTATACTCTTGTTCAATCTCAGATTGATTGTTGCTGAGATGCGTGATTAATTACTAACAATCACATAAGAGTAGTTACCTCCAAAATTAATCATTTGTTATTACTATAAACTTGTATTTTTTCAAAAAATATTACATTTACAATGCAGAAAACTATGTTTTAAAATTTAATAACAATTTTCAATGATTTAAAATAAAAAAATGATAAACAAAATTTTTCCTTCTATCTATTGTGCCAACCCAAAGAAAGATTTTAACAAAAAAGTGGAATGTTACCATCACAAGAATTATTCAATACTGAGCTATAAATTATCATGAGTCTTGATTGGATGTTGCTAATTTTCTTATTATTTTCCATCAGTTTGGATTTTGAAGAAAATTCTATAATAAAAGTAAAGCGGTGATTAAACTCAATTCTCCAAAATCTCCAGAAAAACTGACGTAATAGCCTCCACATAGTGCTGCTGGATATGTAAGAAAATTTTCTAACCGAATTCTGTAAGGACAAACCTCTATAAAAATTAACAAAAACTTAAGAATGTTTGGAACAGCTTTTTATAATCATAAAAATTATGTAACTAACATAATCTATTTCTCCTCTAAATTTGAAAGATTATCTCTTTTAACCTTAAAATATTAAAACAAAAACTACACCCTAATTAACTGTCCTGCCTTGATAAACCAGGATGAAAAAAAAAAGAAGACAAATAAAAATGTCCCTACATTAAAAAATATATCACTGACAGAAAGAACATTAATGATAAAATAAAAAATTTAAAAAAATAAATTTTAATTTTAAAGGAAGAAAAGAATTGGGGCAAAATAAAAAAAAATGTACATGAATCAGCTCTCAAGAAACATTAAGATTGGCTAAATCCAAAAAGAGAAAATATGGTAGAATGTGACAAAACATTAGAAGAAAGATATGAGAAAAATGGGGAAGATGAAAATCCTGAAAAGATTAAATGAATGAGAAAATTTCAAGCAACAAAGGAAAATAACCACTATAATAATAATAATAATATTAAACGAAACGAAACATGAAAAAGCTCAAAATTACAGGAAGATTTTATAAAAAATAATTGAAGAGATTTTTACCAAAAATTTAAAAGCAACCTAAATGCTACCTAGCACCAAGCAGCTGCTTTAAAAATGAGTCTGGAAAATTGGGTCTAAATAATAAGGAAACCTGTGAAAATTTAGCTCATTATTTCAACTGACTTTTAGACAGTCCAGAACTACAGGGAAAATTAACTTTTAAGGATCAAAAGCTGAACTTTGAAAAATGTGATCCACCGACAAAAGAACAAATTAATTAAATTAACAGTTAAAAGTCTCAAAAACAATAACGCAAGTGACGAAGATGATATAACAGCAGAAATTTTAACATTTTCAGAATCAAAAATAATTTACAATCTTGATAATCTTTTTAATCAAATTTGAGAAACTGGAAAAATTCCAGACAAATGGCAAATTGCACTGATTCATTCCCTTCACAAAAAAGGTGACAAGCAAAGTTAATAATTATAGAGGGAGTTCTGTGATAGATGTTTTTTTAAAAAACCTTCTCTAAAATATTAGTAACTAAAATTGAATAGGACTGTATAAAAATCAAGGAGGTTTTAGAAAACGATGTTCATGTTCTGACCAAATCTTCATTTTAAAATCAGTAATTTGACAAAGAAATTAATCAAACAAAAATAAAGTGATTTTGTTACTAAAATTTTGACAAATATTAAACAAAACCATCTGAAATACATTCGAACAGAAATAGGCCATATTGAGCCGGTTCAAGAATTCAAATATGTGGGAGAAATAAAGAAGAATGGCCTTGTCAAATCTATTAGAAATAGAACTTGAAGGAAGAAGTTCCATGTGCACTCAAAAGTGCACATGGAACTACAAAAAAGATTTACAATAAAAAATTCATTTCAAAAAATCTAAAAATCAGTTGTACAGGCACACCTGCGAATTAAGAATTAACATAATTATCTTTTATAATTTATCTGTAGATTCCACTCCAGACTGGTCCTGTAATGATCAGCTTCAGCTCACTATTATTGTGAGGTATGTTTCATCAGATTACGAGTACCCTATCAAATGTTTTCTAAGCTTCCTACAGATGGATAGCCACACAGAGGAAATTACAGCTAATATGGTGCACAACAACCTTACAAAAGAGTGCAAAATAAATTTTAGTTAAGTGTCAAGGCCAGTTATACGATAATCCTGCCGATATGTCTTGCAAGAAATAATACTGAAGATTAATAAGTATGCTATGTATTCCATTGCTGGTCGTTCCTTGAATGTTGTTGGTAGAGCAGATTTTTACTGTTACTTAGATGCAGTAAACTTTTTTGGAATCGTTCAAGAAATATATTTCTTTTCATTATCTACACGCAGAAGAAGGGCTGTGCTGCTGTCATGTTTTGAGAGTGATTTAAAAGTCCCAAAGTCTTTGTCAAAGACAAGATCGTAAAGCACATTCAACGGCCACATGTGTAATACTTGATAGTTAAGATGGAATAATTTCTGCATTGGATCAGCTGCATACTGACACTGCAGAGAAAGGTAACAAGAAATCAAGCTGTAAACATTTTTAATAAATTGGAGGAGTTTGGATTCACGGTAATGTTATATTTGTGGATTTACTTTCTGGATGAATTTCACAAGACCAGTTAATCGCTGCAAGACCCCCAAATTAGTTTAGATATATGTATAAATTGTACATTTCACTTTTGGATTTTTTTTAAAGGTACCAGAGATCTTTTATATCACTTTGATGAACAAGCATTCCTTAATTCTTATAATATGTTTCAAGAGATTAGATAATAAGCCTTTGTAAACTGTATATTTTAAAAGAAGTTCCGTTTATTTTTACCAGAGTTTGCATTATTAAGTTTATTACAAATAAAAATAATTTTAATTTAAAGATTTATTATTTCAATATCAATATACCTTCTTAATTGTATTTCAGTTTATCCCTCTTGGTATCGAAAATCATATTATCACAGACATTTATTATCTTGACATATAAAGGGACCTGTATCTCAAATAGCTTAGGGCCTCATCATCAAGTCTAAATCCGATCCCCTGTATATCTTACCGTCATATTTTTTCCTTTATTGATCAACCAATTTTATTGCTATTTTTCATTTAAAAATGTAACCTTCTTATATGAGTAAATAATTCTAATTTAAATTTTATTTAAATATATTTTTTTGTCGCTACAAAACAGCATTTGCAATATTTTTTTCAGATAATTCAGGAAAAGTTGGAGGAACATAACTTTATTTTATATTTCGAAATATAAAAATAATGTTTTAAAGTAGTATAATTAAGAAAGTAAAATTCATACAATTTTTAAATGGCTTTCTTAAGAAAAGATGGTGGTATTACAAGTCATAAGAAATAATTGGAATACAATCTATATCTTAATATCACATTTTAAGAAGAAACTAGAATAATCAATCTAGAGGGTAACAAACATTTAATTCTGTAACAAAATACCACTTTTATTTTTATTCATTACTTTTTGTTGTCGACTCTAAAAACTGACTACTGAAAATTAACATCAAGTAATATACATTCAACTGTTTTTGAAAGAAGCAGTAACGACACACAGGGCTAGTCACAGCTACCTTACCTTACAGGTTTATGTCTGAGAAGCTAACAAAAATTACTTTTTTGTTAGCTTCTTAGCTTCTAGTAACAAAAATTACTTTTTTGTTAGCTTCTTGTTACTTTAAATAAACTTTTAAATTATCTTTCAGTAAACCATTTTTTTTTTAGTTTTATTATAAATATACTACATATATTAAAGTATTAAATAAGCTTATAAATAAAACAAATTCTAATAAATAATACAATAAAAAATTATTTTATTATTAATAATGACATATTTAAAAAATTGGCACTTGTCATTCTCATTTATATTTTTTATTATTATTTATGCAGGAAGCAATATAATAGATACAAAAAATATTATTCTAGATTAATACTGCATAAATGTTTATGTGTGTGTGTGTGTGTGTGTACACACACACACACACACACAATCTTTTATTGAAAAATAAAATGTCAATGTACTTCTAAAATTGATTATCACTATTATACACTGTATATATTTTATACACCAATACCTTACTTATTATCTTCTCTATTTATTTAAAATGCTTCTTACCAAAAATAGAGAATTATGTATTTTTTTTTGGCTTTATGTTAATGAAAAAGGTGCATAATATAGACCGTGTGTACGAGCAACACGGGCATTTGTACAGTACATACAATGAGAAAACTTCAAGTAAATTTTGTTAAGATATCTTTAATACTACTGAGATGAGCCGCATCTAAATATATAAATAAATATAAAATGTAATAAAATATAAAAGTAATAAACTAAAAATAATAACAATCAAAAAGACTTCAGAAAGTTTAACAGAATACTTGACGCTACGCATATTTTAAATACATTAATTATACATATTTATGTTACAACAATTCTATATTTTTATGCTGTGAAATTCCTGAAGTCAGTTTTGAGCTTGATTGAAGGTTTAGTGGAAGTACGTGAATGTTTTACTGCAGAAGTATCAGCATAATTTTTTACATGTTGTTCCAATTGATTGGTACGAATTGCTGTCTCGATACGAATACGCATTTCACCTGATCTCATCATTAATGATTTAAATTCCTGAAGAAAAAAATACATATGCATCATTAATAAGATATTTTTTTCCCCATCAGGTAAATGATTAAAAAAATTTTTTTTATGAGAAACCTTGAATTTTCATTTAAGTGTTACTTGCTCTTCAAAATTAGTAAATGAATAAAAAATAAATCTTTTAATTCTGATCATTACATAATACATTACTTAAAAGGTCTAATAAAAAAATAATGAGAATTTTTCAATTGTACATGCTGTATTTTGTCACTCGAGTTGATCTTTTTTCTGTGTATCAATAGTGTTGCCGGTGATGTACATGTTAATTTTCAGCTAGCAGCAAAGCTTAGTTTATGTTGGCGAGTGAAAAAGCGCGACGTACTTTACTGTGTCAGGTGATTTTTTGTGTGGAGAAATGTAGGATCAGAAAATTTATCTGAAACTTTACATTTAAAAAGGGAATTAAGTGTCGCAAACCATTTAAATATAGAAGCAATTAAAGTCTCTATTAATTATTTAAAATATGAATATAATTAATAATATTTAGATAAATAGCTTGAAGATAGTAAATATAAATAAATAATTAAAAATTTAGAGGCATTAATGAAAATCATCTTCAGTTTTTACATACAAATTAGGCAGAGATGCAAAACATTCTGGAGTTTAACAATTTTTTATATTAGTATTTCTTAAAAATAAATCTTCAGAGAGGAAATGAAGTTTCTGAGAAGCATTATGAGTAAACACAAAATAAGAAAAAGGAAATCGGAAAGCAATTAAAATGAAAAGTGTGTGAGAAAATCAGTAAAGTTTAGTATGGTGGTTTGATCACGTACAATAACTGAATATATTCACATGGTGTGAAGAATGAGACAGAAGAATGAGGCAGCAGTTGGAATTAGAAAGCTCATCTTTTCTAGGGATAGTCAAAATGGAAAGAGCTATCAATAATCAGAGTAAGTGAACTACAAGAGTTGGTCTGAATATATCTATGTAAGTAAAATGTAACTACATGTAGTAAGTAGTACCACCTTGAAATAAGAAAATAAGCTTAAAAAGCACTTAACATAACTTTATTTACTTTGTCTTAGATTTTCCATGCATTCACCCTGAACATTTAGAAATTCTCTTAAACTGATTTTCTGTGTCTTGCCATTCTCATCCAGTAGTAGTACATTAAAAAATATACCTTTTTTAAGGGTACTTCATGCTTTGTCTCTCATGAAGCATACCCCTCCCAACAATTCTTCAGTTTTGTGAATAGGTGGAATTCCTAGGAGTGAAGTTCAGGCTATAGAATGGTAAAAAATATGCAATGTAGATAATTCACATTTCATTGTCTGTCATGTTGCTATCTTGCAAAAATTTTTGATTCTTAAGATATGGCTTATGTATAATATGGGAAAATTTTTCATCTTTCATATCTTAATGGTAGTCAGATGTCCAGCTTGTTCATCATGGATGATATCCTAGTGTTAAATATTTTACAAAGATTTAATGTCGCTTTTTACAGTTAGACTGCAAAAAAAATTCCTTCATATCGTTTCATTTTATTTCTGTAACTTTACTAAACACTGAATTAAAACCTGCCAAATTTGGAATTAATTTTTAATTTGATGTAAGTTGATCTCCACTAACTAGCCAGAAACAGTAGAGGAGATCCACTTTGCCTTTAAGAGATCATCCATAATTTTGTGAACCAATTTCTTTGTGAAATTAGTCAGATCTTTAGCAGTCTATTTGTGGTACAATGTTATCAGACCATTTGTAAATGGTATAACTCCTTTACTTGTACACAGACACTCCTAGTATGATTGTATAAGGACCTCTTTCTTACCCTGTGGTTAAATGTGTCTTCTGAGTAAATTGTCACTCATAATCCTCCAAAAATCAAAACGAACACTTAGAATACATTAGAAGTTAGCGACCTTGAAATTGAGAAAAAAACAAATCAAAAGAAAAAGTATCTATGAACATACCTGCGGATACTGTGGGCCAATCTTCATTAACAGTTGTAAACAATGATCATGCAAACAACGACAGTGTTTATTAGCTTCTTTTAAAGCAGGTCCTTCCAGCAGACAACTCACCAAAATTGGCACTAATATAGAAACCATCTGAATTCCTGCACGCGAAGTGAAATTTAAAAAAATTATTTTAAACTATTACACTTTTATAATGATAATTAAAATATACCTAATTAAATAACCATCTTAGTAAATCATACTCTTTAACATAAATAAGATCCAAGGCCCCACATATAGTATTTTTCATACAATTTAAAGATATAAATGGTATAAGATGTGAGAGCACGCAGTCAGTTTCCTAGCCAGCATATAGATCTATACACTGGGCAGGCCTATTAACATACAGGCTTCAAATCAGAGCAAAGAGGATCTCTTCACATGAAGTTTCTGAATTAAAGTTATAAAAAAAAAGATGGGTATTCATTTTTCTGTCCAAACCCAAAAGAAAACCAGGACTCTAGCACAAAAGCTTTCAATGTTTTGTTATATAAAAGATAAATTTTTATTTCTATTTTTTATTTAAATTTTGGGTAAGAAATTCATATACTATACACAGCCTAAATTTATACTATATATAAAAAGTAATCAAATAAATGATATAAGATATTGAAACTGTCTTTTGTTATTTATAGCAAGATAAAGAGAGTAGTGATGGGTGGGGAAAAAAATTGAGTTGAGGGTAAATCTGCACTTATGGAAAAAAGGGTCAGAATTTAAAAAATTCTAGTCTGTTAAGTAAATATTAATGACACTAGTAAGATTGTGGACAGAATAATGTACATCTTGTTTAATAATAAGATATAATAAGTTCATTGTATTAATGAATTGTCATTTTTAGTATTTAACTCATGTATTCATTTTTTCAGCATTTTATTAGGAAGGGGGAATTTCAAGTCACTGCATCACTTAGATGTATTTACATCAGATATACTTACATCTGTTCACATGGAGAATTAAGGTATTTTTTGGAAAATAGGAAAATGGAAGTCCCAGCAGTGATTAAATACTTTTTCCTAAAAGACTTAAGTGTAAAGGAAATTAAATTAGAGCTTGATACGACATTGGGAGATTCTTCTCTATCAAATACAACAGTTAAATGTTAGTTTGCAAAGTTTAAAATAAGTATATTGATGTACCACACATCCCAACCCCCCGTATGGGAAGACACCCACCAAATGACGATTCCGGTCGCCACACCACCCCTTCCGTTCCTAGCCCTGAGGGGCTTTACCGGGAGTCGTCTTATTGACCTTTGTACTGATTACATCTCAGTCATCAGCCAGGCCTCGGTCAGGATGCCCCAGATGATGTACCACACAGTGGACATCTTCTGAAGTAACTATGCCAGAAACGATAGAAAAAGTACATAAAACTGTTTTGGCAACTTTGACAGTGAATGAGTTAGCAGAGTCTGTAGGGCTGTCAACAGAACATATGTGCAGTATTTTGCACAAACATTTGGGCATGAACAAGATGTGCACTAGTCAGGTGCTGCATTTGCTCTGTCTGGCCAAAAACAGTGCTGAGAAAAATATTGCTTCAAGCTCTTTCAGCACAATCCAGAGAAATTTTTATGTCCATTTGTGATAGCTGGTGACAGCTGGATCATCATTACATTCAGAGACAAAAAAACAGTCAAAACAATGGGTTGAAAAAGATCAACCTGCTCCAAAAAGCGAAACAATGTTATCCTTTAACCAAGTTATGGCAACTGTTTTTTGGGATGCACATGAAATAATTTTCACTGATTACCTTAAAAAGAGTGAACCAACAAATGGTGAATATTATGTGACCCTATCACAGTATCTTGGTGATGAAATTAAGTAAAATGACCACATCTGGCAAAAAAGAGCTTTTCCATCAAGAAAATGTTCTAGTTCATACTTCAGTCATTGCAATGGCAAAAATCAACGAATCACTCTAACATCCACTATATTCACCTACCTGGCTCCCAGACAGTATAACTTGTTTCCTAATCTAAAAAAAAATATCATGGAGAGATTTTTGACCAATAATGAAGTTACTACTGCCATAAATGGTTATTTTAAGGAGTTGAATAAACTGATGATTTTTTCCATAAGAGCACTCTAAGGTGTTTAGACCTTAATGATGACCATGTTGAAAAATAAATAAAATGTACCCAGAAAAATGGTGTTTTCTTATCCAGGCCTGGAATTTTTCATGCTGTTCTTGTACTGTTTCAAAGTTCCTTATTTTTCCTTATATTCATTCTTAATTCTATGAATACTTTGTATTTATATATATATCAAGTTATTCCATGTTTCTAATTAAAAATATATATTAAAGGCAAGTTTGGCACGTCGCTACCAAAAGTGAAACTTGTATCACTATGCTAACTTTTTATCAGAATCTTTCATTAATAACCATGCTTCTGTATCTCATGGGCAACACTTAATAATCAGACAATAAAAATATTATACATCTTAAAAATTTAATACATAAACCAAGAAATCAACTGGAAATAGAGCATGCAGTAACAAACATTTATTATAAGGATTCACATAAAGTTAGTTCTTAAATTTACAGAGAAAAAAAAATCTGTAACAGGAATCTGTCATCTTTCCTTTTATAAATTACCGTAAAATTGCAGGGTGTGGTTTTACATGCTGACAAAATTTAAATATTACAATATTTTGAAGTAAATAACTTCAAAATAAGTTTCTTCTAGCAAATTAAAAAAAAGAAACGGGGAAAACATAGATTCTTAAGAGGCTCAAAGTTCTGATCCTTAGAGGACATCTAGCCTTTCTCGAACAAAAATTTGACATTATGACATTTAAATCTTTTTTTTTTCTTCAAAAAACATTCTACACAAGAATAAAAATACAAAATAATGTTTTAAATCGTTCAGTCATTCTTGTCCCTTCATTACAGTTGTTTATCCTTCAGCATCTCTTAATACAGTAATATTTAAACTGTTCTTTTCCAACTTTTCTACCTTATAGAAATTACAGAAATCTTGGAGAAGTTTACACTTTTGTTCTCCAAAGAGCTCATGCCTCAACAGAATTAAAAAGTAAATAACATAAATATTGTAAAATTGGAACTGAACATTTGAAAATATGTTGCACTTCTTGGAAAAACTAATAACCAATACTTTCCAGGACGATTGGTTCTCCTTACTCTTTTTAATTTAAAGATGAAAGCTACGGATATTCAACAATCCTTTCTTTTTTTATCATATTTATTGAGAGGACAAAAAAACTTAAAATTAAAGTTAGTTTAACTGTTTTGTCTACAAAAATACTTGTAACTCTTTACAGCACTATTATTAAAAAAAACCAAGCATTTTATTTTATTCAAAATTTATTTTCAACCTGCAGGACCGAAGACTTGCCATTTCAAATAATTTATTAACTCCTTATTACTCAACCCCAGCCTTCATTTAATTAAGATTGAAATTTATTATTTTTCACCTTTATATTAAGACGATTAGCAGCTGTTGAAATCTACTATGCTTTACGCTATTTCTAACAATTTTTTAACATATCGACAGTAGGTGTCAATCAGTTTTAATAAAATATGTGTGGAAATATTTCAAAAAACACAAATGAAATACAAATGAGAGGTAATTTCCATCTAACTATTTTCAATTGATCCCTCCTATACATTAAAAAAAACTATATTAATTTTGTATCTATTTTTGGTCTTACAAAGTTTGTGTGAACAATATTTAAAAACTTGACTTTCCTACTACATAAATGAATAAAATAATTTTGGACATAGATTGCGATAAAATTTGTTAAAACTAATTTATTAAGATACTATGTATATATATAATTTCTCTGTAAATATAGTATGAATACTTTTAGATATTTATTATAAGCTTGAAGTAAAACAGTTAATATATGGTCAATAAATAAACAATTACACTAGAAAATAAAATAATTCACAAAATATCTATATATTTATATTAAAAAAATATCAACTGTAGTAAAATAGCTATTACTTGCCTTGCAACAGATCTCCTAGAAAGCATTTAAACAAAATAACTTTTAAAAGTGACAAATCATACCGTTCATTTAAAAAACTTATTAATGGTATATTAGGAAATAATAATAAACCAAAATTAAAATTAAATTAAAAATTACAAACAGGGAGTAAAAATTTTCCAATGCTGAATATGCGAGCCAACAAAGAAAAATTGGTATCTACAATTCAAACTAAATTTGAAAAAAAAAAAAAACATATGTATAATTATTATTCTATTAATAAACAGCAAAATTTACACTTAAGTTTGCAATACAATCAAAAATTTCAAAACAAAAACAAAATAAATGAAAAATTATTAAAAGAATTATATTTTCATGTAGTTACAGAATTTAATACATTAAAAGCAGATGAGGGATACTGTGAAAATCAATTACTGGAAATTAATATGGTAAATTTAACTTGCAGAATCCTGCAAAAGTACTTTCACAGTAAAACTAAGGTAAGATATGTCTTACCTTAATAGATATATCACAGTGATTTATACTAAGCAGAATTGTGTGTGTGTGTGTATATATATATAATAAAATCAATACACATTAAAAATCTTTTTTCTTAGTAGTTAAATTTCAATGTTCCATAAATTTGATATATTAAAAAAGATTTTATTTTTTTTATTTCATGATTTGTAGATTTTAATATAGCAGCTATTAAATTGCTTCTATTTCAGCTCTCACTGAAGGTAAGAATTAAAATTTTCCATAGAATTATATATTGCAACAGCATTTTAACCAGTAAAAATAAAACATTATGGAGTGGAAAAAAAATAATGTAATAAAAAAGTAAGAAATATTTAAGTAATATTACAATTAACACATTTAATAAATTGAATTGTGAGAGAGAGAGAAAGAGAGGGGGGAGGGAGAGAAAGGGGGAGAGGGACAAGAAGAGACAGATTAGGATTTTTTTTTCTTGATTGTTAACAAACAATTGTTTTTTTGGCAAATATGTTTTTGATCTCAAACCTTCTAGATTCTATTTACAGTAGTTATAACATCACTTCCCCTACTGACCAACTAGCGGGGGTAATATAACTTATCAATTGACCAATTAACTGTGCCTTGATGCCAACAATTTTGCTTGATGTGTTGGTAGAAAACTGTAACAATCCAGCATGGGTTTTTCAAGGATTAAGATAATTATACCTGGGGGTTCACCCATCATCTAATATATCTCTCACGACCAATTCTTCCTTTTTTTTTGTTTTACTTAAATTTGACTTATCCGCTAAATCATTACAACAGCTTATTTTTATTATCAGCAGCAATAGTATTGTATTTAATATAATAACAAAACAAAGAAGAAAGGCATCCAAGAATATCTCTTGCCATCCATCCAAACCTTGATTCAGAAATCCATAATGAGGTACATGTTGAAAAGTGTTTTATTCTCAATATATTGAGATGTGTCTTTGAGGGTAAATATACAGTTTTTATTGCTAAATATGTTAAAAATAATAACAGGTATATAATTAAATAAAATTATTTTTTGAAACCAGCTGTGTATATTGTTTGTACGACTTTTAATAATGTAAAACTAAAATATTATTAGGAATAAAAAAAAAGGAGTATAACTCACCACTAAAATATCAAGATAAGGAACTAAACGGTATTAGTTATACTCACATCCTTAGCTATGGAATCCTAATTCATATGTTACAATGTTGTAGCATTAGTAACAAATAATTTATACAATATACATGCAGGCCAGTCTTTTCAAATATTTTTACAGCTTCTATCTTGGAACACAACAGGTTTAAATAATATGCTGATACTAACACATTAAACAGGAAATACCAAAACACAAAGAATTGTAGCTAAGGAAGCTCCGATAACAGGTGAAAAAGCAGGGACATTATTAAAAATTTATGATTTAAAAAAATATAGCTAAGAAAGTAACAATAAAATAAGATACAGTAATGAGATAAAACTGACTATGTTTCTGATCCGTTATTGTAGTTAATGTCTCAATAGCATGAATACAATCTATAGTGAGCAGCAATTCGGTATCTGATGAAGGATTACATGCCTCATGTGTGTGTAAGAATTCTATTATGCGTGGTGCAAGAGCATGGATATATCCTGCAGATACTCCTCTATCAGGATGTGCAAATATACTTCGTAATGTTTGTACGCATTTCTGCCTTACCTACAATGTGAAACAGATATAAAAAATTTTTTTTGATAAAACAATCAATACCGGCATATAGATATTCTAAAATGATTTCTAAAGCAAATATTTATAAAGCAACAGATTAAAACAAAATATTTTATTCGATTAAAAAATATTTTCAGTATAAAAATTTAATAGCAATAAATTTTTAATTAAAAGTGCTTTTACCACACAAAAAACTATACTTTTATCGCGATAAAGCCTGAAGGATTGTACCTGCAACTTCAATTAATTATCAAAATTTAAAACGTGTTAAATGTCCTAATGTATTGCATATCTTGGAACATTGCATATTTCTTAATAACTGATTCTTTCATGGGATGTTATTTGGTGGTTTCTCCTTTATTGTCCTGAGAATATAACTCCTTGATTTTAACTGGTGGTTATTTTTCGGGCTCCATATTGCAACAAATACCTTGCTAAAACTTCTTTGTACACTCTGAAGCTTTTTGATGATACTTGGTAGTGCAAATCTTGTTGCTTTATAGAGATTTTGGAGGGTATGCATTTCATCTTAAATGGTGTGCAATTAAGTATACTGTCACTAAAGTTTGTATCGGCTTCCTTAGTGTGAGAGAGCAATCTTTTCCACGCAGAAAAGACATATTTTACCATTATAAAATAACTTCTCGACCAGAAGTCCTACAAACTTGATGCTTTTCTCCCAACTTGTTACCACAAAGCTTCTTCAGAAGGCTGTTCATAAATCTTATCTATGCACAGCCCTCAGTTTTTATGATACAATACCCTCACTCATACCGATGATGTAAAACAACCATATTGTAGTTATTACTATAAAATATAATTTGTTGAATAATTTTTTTTTTGTATAATTTGTTGAACGCAACCGGTAGGTTGCATTCAACAAATACTATACATTCAATTGAGCACTTTATGATACTATACCCCCACTCATACCGATGATGTAAAACAATCATATTGTAGTTATCACTATAATATATAATTTGTTGAATAATTTTTTTTTTTGTACAATTTGTTGAACGCAACCAATAGGTTGCTTTCAACAAATACTATACATTCAATTGAGCACATGCTTGCCGACATATGGTAAGTATGTTTTTGATTATCTCTTATTATAAATTGCATTCTAATAAGATTCATAATACTTACGTAAACATTGCTGTTCTGAAACGACTGCCTAAAGTGATTTATACAAGGATATTGAAGGTTTGGTGCAGATACAATTTCTGGCGGCATATGCAAAACAAATACCGCAATAGCTAACATTATTGTAACCTCATCCATTTTCATTCCGTCTGAACCTGTTGCAATCATATAGAATCTCCAAATTAATCTACACATTTTATTAACAATTAAATTAAAAACAGTACACTATAGCACAAAAGAAATACTTATTCAATACGTCACAAAACATTTGTAGCCGGTTTAATATTTCCTTTTTTTGATTGGCATTGATCAATAAATTTACAAAATCAATAAAAGAGTAAATGTAGATTTTAAAGTCTGAAGGAATAAATTCTTGAATAGATGCCTACTTTACCTAATAGACATCTCAGCTGTCTGTTTGGTCAGTCAAAATTAAAAAAAGGTATTTTAAAAAGTTTCACAGCAAGAGGGTCACTAATCTGCAGAGACCTGACAAAGGAGTTGACTTGTTTGATATAAGATGCTGGTAAGGCATGACATTATTTCAGACACGGATAGTCCCGATTTCATTAGTACATATGCATCAAAAAAGCGTAAGGTAAAGAAAGAGAAGAACAATGAATGAATAATCTGCTCGCAAAAAAACTGTTTTATGATCCAAGTGATAGTTTACCTTCTTGTTCATAAACTAATATAACATAAGATTTCAGACTTTTTGTATGAAAAAGGTCGATTCTACCCACTTAACGGCATTCATATATATGTGTGTGTGTGTGTGCACCCCTTAGCTTATCACCAGATTGTACTGATTACTAGCAGAAAATCTTGATTTGTTATACAATATTAATATACAATAATAAAATTAATATTGTATATTAATTAATATTAATATACAATATTTGTATATTATTATACATCAATATACCATGCATATAATAAAAGTTAAATTTAGTACTTTTTAACTGGATCTGAATTTTCGGATGAAAATCACAAATATCTTGAAACAGTTGGTCCTAGAGCTTTCAAAAATTTTTTTGATCCCTTCATAAATCAACCTCTGTTGATACTCCATCCGCTCCCAATGGTACTTATCGGATGTGTCCCCGGTGTGTCATTCAGAAATTGGGAAGGGATTGCGATGGGGTGCCATTGTAATATTTTGGCAACCACTCATCACAATTGAAATGGTGTCATGTATCAGTAAGTCGAGGTTTAACGCATTGGGTACACTTTGAATCGACCAGATCTTAAATAGTTTAAATTAAATTGTTTAGCTCTATGTTTTGATTGCACTCACCTACTGTAAAAAATACAGATCTGATTTTTGCTAAATACGCTCAAATCTGTGCAGGTGTAAAACTTAGTAAGCCTAAAAGGTAGAAAATAAAAAAAATATGTAAAAAAATTGTTTAAAACACCACTATTAAATTAAACGCACTAAAAGATAATCTTATCAATTATTTATTATATTTTCTTATCAAAATAATTGTAGGATGGTATCTCAAAATGACAACAAGCTTTGATGGTTATATGTAAGATTATGTGAAAGTCATAGCTTCAAATTGAAAATGTAATGGTTTTGCCAATTTTTTCTTATGCATGATAATTGGCCTAAAGAGTGGGTGCAAACTTGTATAAGAAAAAAATTGACAAAAATATAAAATTTTTATTTTGAAGCTGTCTTTCCATAATTTTACATATCTTCATCAAAACTTACTGTCAAATTCTGAGATACCATCCTAAAATTATTTTTTACCTTTTAGTGCATTTCATTTAACAGTATTGTTTTAAACATTTTTTTACATATTTTTTATTTATTTATGAGATTGTTTTTCGTCATAAAATAATGGACTATAACTCAAAAAGCAGGCACTGGACTGTACCAATCACTAGTGAAAAATCCTGATTTTTGTTAGTATCAATTTCTAAAGTTAAATTTTTAATTTACATTTAATTTATAGAATAAAGTTAAATTTTTAATTTAACTTTCATTATATCAATCTTCACGATTCAAAAAAAATTTTTTCACAAGAGGTAATCATTTTTAGACACCTAGTAATACCATTCCGATTTGCTGCCTGCCTGGAGGGCCTAGCTGCAGAAGTGGGCTGTTATAGGCACACCCTACAGCTAGTACTTTTCATAATGAGTTCTATTTATATAACTTCTGTAAAGTTAGGTTGAAGTTATGCCACTAAATTGCAACACTGCTATCTATTTCATGTTATTTTTGCTTTTCATATCAAATATTTCATATGTTATAATAAAAATGTCACAGAATGGAAGTTAAACAGACTCAAAATGCATAATAATAAACAACTAACCTGTTTTGACTAGATCAATAACTTTGACAAGAGCACTTTGAAGTAAGGACTGCCACTGCTTAGTTGACCGTTCATCATGAGAATATTTATCGGTGGCAAGTACTTTGAGAAGGTGAAGAGAAGCAGTAATTGCAGGAGAATTGGCGAGTATTATTGTTTCATTATTATTCTTCATAGCACATTCTTTAATAACGCCGGTTGTCAAGTACAGAAGAGTAGGTAATATTGATACAGCACCTTAAAAAAAATATAGAGAAGACATTAAATCTGCAATATAAAGTTAAAATGATATTGATAGTAGGATTTTACTTTCATAACTTTCAATTTACATAAAGGTAATTTTAACAACCTTAACATTAAAAATGAAGTTGAGCCGATGTGTTAACTAAGTTTGTTAATACAATAACTGAATAGTCAGGTTAATTAGTAGATAGAACAATTATTGAATGACTAATATGATAGTTGTAGATGATTCTTTTTAAACATACAGTAATCCAGGATTAGGGAAGGGAGTACGACAAGGATGTTCCCTATCCCCGTTACTTTTTAATCTTTACATAGAACTAGCAGTTAATGAAGTTTAAGAACAATT
>JAAAKQ030486216.1:0-13891 GCA_010016005.3 Zanna intricata
GCAAGAAATAGATGAAAACAATCTTTGAAGCGGGTTGTATATCGTGTCAAAATTTGAGCTAAAATGATGCAGAACTTTTTGAGTTTTTGAAGCGTACACAAATCAGCATAACATTTTTATATATTTAGATAGAAGATATATATATATATATATATATATGAAAAAATATGAGAGGTTATTAATGAATTAAAATTTTATGTATTTTTCTTTTTTTTTAAATGCAAATATGTAATTAAATAAATAGACGTACAGGAAATCCTGTGGTCTCCACATCAGATTTTTGTTAACTGTTTTAACAATACATTTTGGAATATTGTTTCTAATCAAACAAATTAAAATGAATATTCAAATTTTTCAACTAAAGTGTAGTATTTTGTTAATTAAATGTAGATTCTTATTTTAGTACCTAGTTTTACTACAGATATACTTGAGTATAGCTACTAGTTTTATTGCCAACAAACTTCACTGAATTCGTGACTAACACTTATAAAATAAAACTACTTTTGTCCCTAGTGTTCTAATGAATTGCTTCAAAATAAGTTGGCGATAATTCTTTATTACAGTTGAGGTATATTAGTCCTATCCCTAATCATATGATTATTAAATAAAGTCATATAAAATATATCAGAGTAATATACTAAATTATTCATGTATTTTGGATTTATTTTTTTTATTAAATTACTTGATAAATTATTTTTACTGACTGAGTTACATTAAACTTTTTTTCCAGCTGGCACAATTGTTACCCATGGAGGAAAATTTTCTACTTCTTTTCCGATTTGACAACCCGTTAGAATCAAGCGTAGAGTTTATGAAGGTAAGCTGTGATTTTATTATTAAATTATTTATTCTTTTTTAAGTCTTTTAAAATTGATCTTTTTTCAACCCTTTTGTTTGTCGGTATTCCTTTTTCCTAACATGATATCATCAATTACAAATATTTCTTCTTTTTTATCTCTCCTCTCTAATGTCATACCTTCCAGAGCTTTTTTAAAATAACATTTTTCTTATCCATTCTTTTACCCAATTTCCTTTTCATTTGTCTATTAATCAAATTACTTTTTACTAATCTGTGTTCTCAACACTGTTTAACACTTCATCTCTCACTTTATCTGTCCATTTTATCATTCTCAATATCCATATTTCTTGTTGTTTTTTCTTCTATCTTCTTTGTAGTTTAAACTTCTGCTCTGTATAGTGCTAGATTCCAATCAAGACAATTACCTAAGCTTTCCTTAAATGCTTATTCAGGGTCTCATATAGCAATGGATTTTCCTTTTTTTTAACCTGTTTTCCCATTATAACTCGTGTTTTGATTTCCGGCTGTAGTACAAGTCTTCACAAATATTTCTCAGATATTTAAAATGACTTACACTCATATATTTCTATCTCTTATTTGCTTACTCATATTCTTTTTCTTGTATTCTTATTTTCTAAAACCATCAACCTTTATAGTTTTCTGTATGTTTATCCTCATTCCTCGTATCTTCATTCTAATCATCTAGCACCTTATTTGAATTTTCATCACATCCTGCTAGTAATACTCTGTCACATTATATTTATTTAAATGATTTAAATAAAACATTAATATAATTAGTGATTAGATAATGTAATCAGAATTATTTAATATTCAATGACATATAACGAAAATACATCTATTCCAAAAAGAAAATAAAGATCATAATCTATACCATGTAAAATCACTAATAGCATCGAATGACTTTCTGTTACAGTAATAAAAATATTACAGTTGAAATTTGTTAGTAAACATGACAGTAGTAAATCTCTATCTAATAAAATACATTAAAATAAATTTGATTTATCAAAAATAAAACTATTTCAAGTGTTATCACATAGTCTAATTTTAAAAGTCAAAAGAACTTCTTTTTGAATACATAATAATTATCTTTTCTTTAAAAAAAGTAAATTAGCACAAGTTTGAAATTATTGTTCAAATTACAGCATTTATTTGGAGAGATTCCAAGATTACTGTAGAGTTCTTTTTAAAATATTTCCAATTTTAGTACAAAAACAAAAGCATAAATAAGTATAAAAGTAATAAAGAATTAGGATTATTATAATTATTTCTCAATTTTAATATTGGAGAACAGTATAAATTAAAATTTCTATTCTGATATCAGGAAAGTTCAGCAACATCATTGGTTGGTGGATTTAAAAATATAACAATTTACAATGCTCTATTATATAATGTTTATTATTAAACATGGAGAACATAACCACTAGTTTAAATTACTTTTCAGTTATCTTTATTTACTTATAAAAAAATTAATTTTAATATGAATTTAGTAATATTAATCCCAATATTTTATCACACTTATTTCTATAACAGTGGTATACATAATTTTGTCCCAGAACAAGTAGAAGTGGTTTCTATACGTATTTTCCCCTTGAATTCAAAAATGTTAACAGAATTTTTCTGTCACCTTAGTTTTCAAGTTTGATCCTGTTCAATGGTACAGACATTATGGAAATTATGAATTTTTATTATGGTATTACACATTTAAAATACATAAATGAATAAAAAAATTGTATTGCCAAAGAATTTAAAAATGATTAGTTCGTTATAAAGGAAGGTGCAAACCTTCCTTTATATCAAATAAATTCAATATGGTATAGAACAATAAAATTAATCATAACTGCTGGATGATTCAATTCTAAAATGAGTTAGAATATGGCTTTATTACAGATATCATCATCGTTGTTTGTCAAAGGATGCACAAGCAACATCTGTTTTGATTATAATGTCTGATTTACTGGTTCAAGCCATAGCCACCTATGTGTTCATTGTTCACTCTGTTGAATACGTACATCTTTTGTATGTATGTGCTGATATAATATAATTCATTTTTTGTAGTGTTATATTCTGTGATTTTGCAAAATGCATAGACATTATGTAATCTCCCCAGACAGGTTTTGCTACACTTGTGCTGAGATAACATTTAAATTCCAGAAACGTAGTTTTACTTCTTATCAAAAAACTGTTATGAATTTTATTTTAGCTGCAAAGTTGGTAACTAGACAACATTGAGCTCCTCACATTTGTTGTGCTACTGATACCTTATGAGCTGGACAAACGGTTCTTGCTTATGAACTTTAGTGGTTCAATTATTTGGTGGTAACCAAAAGATCATGCCACCGATTGTTTCTTTTTCCTGACTAATATTGTAGGCATTAATTCAAAATCAAAGCACACTATTTCATACCTTAATTTACCATCTGCCCTGATGCCTGTGACTCACAGTGAAGAACTGGATGTGTCACTAACTATAGAAAATATCATACTTAGTGATAATCAATAACACAAAGATTTAGCAAAGGATAATGATGATGTAGGATTGATTCAAACTATGAAGTTTTATGTACATTGGTGAACCACTTTACTAACACAAAAAAACCTCAGTGACCTTGAATGAAATCTCAATTTATCATAAAAGAAGCTAGAACATTTAGGCTCATGAATAAAAGGCTGGATCCTCCTCCAACACAAAACAAAGATATGTGGTTTTGGAAATAGGGAAAATGACTTCAAGAATTTCTTTGTATTTAAAGATTGACTTGTTTTTTTGTAATAATATTTCATCCGTGATGGAATCAATTGGTCATGAGTAGAAAATAGAGGAGTTGCATTTGTATATTGTTTCGTTTAAAGCTAGTCTAAAACAAGTGCTTCTGCACATTGGGAATGAGTTTCCATCAGTGTCATTAGCTTACGCTCTCTGAAAGAAAGTTACGTGAACATAAAACTTCAGCTAGATAAAATAATGTATGGAAATTTTTAGTGGAATATCTTTGGTGACGTGAAAATAATTGCTCTGTTGCTAGGTGTTCAATTTGTTTTCACCAAATACTGTTGTTTTCTTTGCGAGTATGATAGCAGAGACAGATAAAATAATTACATAAAGAAAGTGTGGCCAAACCGAATAGTATTAACTCCAGAAAAGAATAATTTATGATTATGAAAAACTTCATCTGAAGATGGGCTTAGGGCGAAAAACGCTTGCGCGTTATCATCACCTGGAATAAAATAATAAAAGTTGAAAAAGTTAATTAAAGCTACATTAAAATAAAAAAATATAAACAGAAACCTACAACTAATATTACAGGTAACAAACTAAGATGTCAAAAACAAAAGTTAAAACTTATAACTAATAACAAAAAAATATCACAAAATAACTTACAACTAATAAAAACAGATCACATTTTAATAAAAACAAAATATTTAACCAAAAGCTTAAACTTAAAACTAATAAAAATAAAAAAAAATTACATTCAGCAAACTCCAAGAGCGATGTAAAGGCCCCTTCTCGAATAACAGAAACATTAAATAAAATAACTAAATTATTATATTAAATGTTTGGTAACAAACAGATCTCCCGGAGAAATAATAACACCCGTTCAGATACCTCTATGTTATTGCCCAAGATATGATGAATAATCTTGGGCAATTTAACATTACGGCCGCAAGGCCGCTTAACGCACGCACTCCACAAGAATGTGGCGCACAGTCAGGCGGCACTTGCATCGTACACATACTGGTGCATTTTCTGCTGACATGAGATCCACCTGTGGGTGGCTCTCGTATGTCATATCCGCAATCGGCAAAGGACCACTTCCTTACGACGATTGCTCCTGTATGAGAAGTCCCAGGGCAACACAGTATATTTAATATGCCAGAGTTTATTATCGACTGTCGCTGTCCAATCATCCTGCCACTTTGCTCAAAGAGTGAGTTTTATATGATTAATAAAGTCGCATGTAATGAAAGATGGTTGACTACATGCGCCCTTAGCTGCGGAATCCGCACGTTCTTTTCCCGGAATCCCCACGTGGCTAGGGATCCAGCAGAATCTCACTTGTGTGTTGCGATGGTTTAATTCAGCGATTGCGTTATAGATTTCTATGACGAAAGGATGTCAGGAATAAAAGTTTTCTAGGGCTTGGAGAGTACTGCACGAGTCGCTACAAGATATTTCGACAACGATATTTCAATACAACGATGTTTCGATAAATAGGATTAATCATATTCAGAGCCTTATTTATTGCGGACAGTTCAGCAGTAAATAACTTGTGGTACTCGGCAGGCCAAACATATAAAAGTTCTATCATCGACAACAAATGCGCAACCAACGGTATGTTGCGTTTCGATCCATCATGGTATACTGTTGCATCTGCGTTTTTCTTGGATAGGACATGGTGAAACATTTGCTGGAAGACATTAGGTGGCGCTGATTCTATATTGTAAGTCATAAGGTCAAATATGAAATTTAGAAAGTAGAAAGTTGAGCACTGATATGTTGGAAAATAGAAGGCTTGCCAACATTGAAAAAGATGAAGTTGACGACGTATGGACATCTACAGGGGCAGTATAACGTGGATGATTCTCATATCTTCCTAAATTAGAATTCCCAAGAACCGAGTCAAAAGCAGGGTGATTTGACTATCCTTTGAGACAAAATAGGATGCTATAAGCTGGTCTCTTCTATCCCAAAATGATGGCCACCGCTGTCAACAAGCATGCTTACGACAGGGCTTGATTTAAAGCCACCTGTGTCAAGCTGAAGAAAGAAATGATGTATAGCATCCAGCATTTGAAGTACGGTATGACGCGCTGATGTATAGAGATACAACCGTAATCTAAACGGGAACGAAATAAAGAATAATAAAAGCGTATAATACTTGGCCGATCGGGCTCCCAAATTTGTGTTCTTCTCGACGAATGCGTCTGTGCGAGGAGTTTCATGGCAACACTGTATTTTTAATATGGCGCAGTTTATTAACGACTGTGGCTGCCCAGTCGTTTTGCCGCTTTGCGCGAAGAGTGAGTTTTATATGATCGATAAAGTCGCATGTAGTAACACGTGTAGTGAAACATTGTTGACTACATGCGTTCTTAGCTGCGGAATCCGCACGTTCATTTCCCGAAATTCCCACATGGCTAGGGATCTAGCAGAAACTCACACGTGTGTTGCGATGGTTCAACTCGGCGAATGCGTTATATATTTCTATGACGATAGGATGTCTAGAATAAAAGTTTTCCAGGGCTTGGAGAGCAGCTCGTTAAAGAGAATGATTATGAGTCCATCGAGAATCGAGAAGGTATTGTGTAAGGTTTCGGAACGGCTTGGACACTTTCGCGAGGTTTCGGCAGCTTTTCTTACGGAGGTGGTATTGAAGATTTGAAAGATAACGTTAGAAAGTGGTAGGCCTGGTAGTGGTAGGTCTATCATCTTGAATGGAGTTCCAACCTGGAATAGAGCATTAGGATGGCAGGAGGTTAGGAGGAAGATCTTGTCGTTTTAGAGGCCGGTAGTATTAGGAGTAGTTAGATGTTACAGGACGGTGTCAACAGAGGCGGCACTGGTTGTTGGATCTTTGCCGCTGTTGGATATTGTTGCAGAGGAAGTGATTAGTCGACCGATAGGGGTTTCACGAAAGCAAGCTAAGGTGGATACTATTCGTAAGTTGCAGGAGAGATGAACGATGGCGCAGGTAGGAAGTTGGACGCGGAGGTTGATTCTGCAGATAGATTCTGCTATGGGTTCGTAGGTAGTACGAAGAGGTGTTTTACGAGGTGGCGCAGTTCCTGTCGGGCCATTGTTGCTTTAACAGGTATCTGTGGAGAAGGAAAAGGAGAAGATCGGATGTTTATCAGTATTATGACTAGATTGACACTGTAGAACATACTATTTTCCGCTATGTAAGATGGAAAGTTGTGATGAGGGAGGTAGGATTGGTGGTGGGGGGAATTACACAGGAGAATGTGGTGAAATAGTGGTACCAGGGCGAACTCATTTTCACTTCTGGAACAAAAAATAAATGAAATTTTGTATCTAAACGTAATTATTTAAATTTCATATAACTGTAATATAAAATTATTTGTTAATTAAAATGAAAAAATGATAAAAAAATATTGTAAATTAGCCAAAAAATTTGTATAAATATCAGATTAACCCTAATTAATTTAATAAGTAAAGTTTTGAATTTTGTAATGGCATATTATTGTTGGAAATAATAATAATAATAATACTGAACGAAATTATATCATCAGTGTAAAGAATGTAGGGTTATGTAATACATAAAATAACAAGCCCTTTGAAATTATGGTATAAAAAGTTGTATTCTAACGAGTAGTGAATATAACATTATGTAAATTACTTTTCTTCTGGCAATTCTGTTGCCTCTTCACAGTTGTTATATTAGCTACAATTTACATCTTATTGCCGTGTATACCGTGATAAAGGCAGTAGTTATCATTAGAAAACTGTATACCTTACGTAATATTATTAAACAGTACATTTAATATTTTTAATTAAGTTGTTTATTTATTTATTTTTTTTTGGGTTTTTTTAATAACTATTATTAAGAGTTAGATGAATTTATTATATTTTTTGGGGGGGGAGGGTGAGTTGTTGGAAAATTTGTTAATTTATCTAAACAAATGTCTTAAGAGAAACCGATGAAAGCTATTGCACTTTGTAAATTGAAATGATTTAAAAAGAACCTATATTATCATTGTTAAAACATGTTCAATATTTAGCAGTCGACTTAAACGATCAAATTATGTAGAAACTGTAAAGATTATCCCTGCCAATTTCCGTGGCAGAATTATAGGGTTTCTGTTGTCCACCCGGAATATTAAAGGTGTTATGTATGAAGAAATTCCTGACTCCGGTCAGGAATTTCTTCATACATAACAAAACTTAAATTTTACTTATCCTTAAAATAACTATAATCGGGCGTCAACCTCTTTTTACTGCAGAAAATAATTATATTAATTACAAGTATTTTTAATTAACAATTTGTTTGTGCTGATTATCTTCTTTCTTAAAATATTCCCTAACTAGCTATGTTATAATGGAAAATATTACTTTGAGCCTATGGTCAACATTAAAAAAAAATCTGTTATGTATGTACAGATATGAACGTATGAGTGTGATTTTTTATCTGTGTTCATTTAAATTCTTCAGAGTGATTCAGGAAGAGTGTAACAAACTTTCAAATCATATTTTACTGGGAAAATAATGTAGAAAGTTCATATAAACATAGGTTCAAATACGCTTTGTTAACGAATATCGGCTGGTAAAAGATTTGGCCTGATTTTTCCGCCTTCAGTAAAATAAACCCGGACTGCAATTTCTGGGACCTAAATTAAGGGATAAATTTAGTTAATATGAAATCTGAACTGAAAAACAGAAAAAAATTGGTCCGAGAACGGTTTTTTTAGTAGTTTCCAGAAATCTGCGATAAAATATAAAATATTACGGTCGAAAAACAAACAGAAACAGTTTGCGTAAAATAGCTTAGTAAAATGAGTAATAAAAATAAAAAAGTTATAAATAAAAATTTTAGAGAATTGGTACTGAGTAAAATGTTATGAATAAAGTTCACAGAAATTAAATTCTAACGTAAAGATTTTAAATTTCATTGAAAACAAAACATCAAAATGTGGCAAATTTTAAGTATTAAACGAAACAAAATTATTAATATTAAAAAAAAAAAATAAATAAATATTTTAGAAAATAAAAAATACAAACACAAATAATAAAGCTAACTTACAAACAAATGAACTGCTGAAAATACCCTCCTCCACAGTGGGTACGGCACTCTGCTGACGAACAATGTTTTTATGACTTTCGGTATTTTAAAGGATTATCTTGTATTAGTCGTGAGATTTTATTCATTTTACTTAAAATTACATTCTGTAAAAGTATTGCTTAAAACTTTCATGTGTTTTTACTACCCATTTAATAAAATTACTTTACACCAAACATAATAGGGTGTGTTTTTCAATCTAAATTTTTCGTCTTTTTCCTCAGATTTATCCAAAACTACTACAGTTCTAGGACTATATTCATTCCATTAATTCAGATTTTTCAATTTTTATTATTTTTTAAAATTTTTCATATCTGATTTCATATAAAACCACTAAATTTATCGTTTAATTAGAGGTACCAAAAATTACTGTCGAACTTTATTTTATCGAAAATGCAGAAATCAGAGCGAAATTTTTCCCCAGCCGACAATCGTTAACGAAGCTTTACCAAACCAATTTTATATGAATTTTGTTCTTTATATTCATTAGTAGAACAAGTCGTGAAAGTTTGTTAAATTTTTCGCTAATAATTCTGACACAACATAAATTTAATAACACAATGTCAATTTAATCTATGAAAAATAATATTAATAGTTCTAAAATATATATATATAAAGATTAAATATACTAGTTAAAACGTCGTTGGCAAACAAAGTTTTTGATATTTAATTATTTCTTAGAGAATATTCATGTTTAAACGTATCCCATATTTCAATAAAACTGATAAATCTGCTCTGGAAACATAAATTTAACTTACCAATAAAGTAAATTGAATATAATTTTATAATTACAACTCTCAAGGAAACCAACAATGGATTAAACATTGGACAATGTGGGCAAGTAAAAAATATCATAAACCCAGTTCTGTTGGTAGTGCTTATCTTATCTTAAAATGCTTGTTATTAATCACAATTAAGTAAACTTCCTTATTAACAAAACATTATTTATATTGAACAGTAAATGGGACATAACTTTAATATAACGAAAAGAGGAATAAATTCTAGTAAATATAGAACTATTACGAATATAAAATTGGAATAAAAAAAACCACTTAATATTAAATTGATTTATTTTTCTAGAACAAAATAATGCATGCAAAGATTGTTATTTTAAAACAATCTTTAAGAAAATTAAATTTGTAATAATGGTCCTTCATCCACTGGATACCAAATCACCTCTTCCTCATTCCAGCGTTCTCGTTCATATCAATGTCATATCATATCATATCAACATAAATTCATCAATATCAAGGATATTGATGATTATTATCATCAATAATCTTTCTATAAAATACTAATTTCGACTGGTTTTCCAATTTCTCCACTCTCCATATTTTTTTTTTTTTTTTAAGCAAAGTATCCTTTCTCCTCTTCCTTTACGCTGTTTTTCCCCAATTTAGTGGTTCCATTAGATTTACATTTTTCATAATTCAGTTTATTAAACTGTTTTCAGTTTAGTAAATCAGTTTACTTAATGTCATGGGAAAATTATTTGAGAGAGTTCTGGCTGAAAGAATCCTTGATGAAATAAGATTGAAAGGCGGTTGTTCGAGACATTAATATGGCTTTGTAAAAGGCCGCTAGACTACAGATGCCACTAACGAGGTTGCTATTTGGACGGAGAACCGAGCCCTAGGATCCTGGCGGGTGAGGAGGATACCCTTGATCATTCTTCTCGATGTCAAAAACGCATTCGGTAGTTTGCCATGGTCGGTGATACTGGACTAATTATGATCTTAAAGAATCAGCAATCATCTAGTTGTTACAATAAATAACTATCTCTATAATAGATGCTTGGAGATACAGTCGGAAGATGGTGCTGAAAAGTTTTAAACATTTGATGGCGTGCCTCAGGGCTCCATCCTAGGCCCGCTTTTATTGAACACTGCATTTAATGTCTTGTTGAGGTAGGAGTTCCCCGGGGACGCAAGGGTTGTTGCATATGCGAGTGAACTTGCTCTGATATTGTCGGGCTGATTGGAGGAGGGAGTCGAAGAGATTGCTAATGAGGAGGTCACACTAGTGAGCAGATGGCTAGTGAAAGGGGCATTAGTTTGGCTCCCAAGAAGACTACTGTAGTGGCCGTGGTCGACAAAAGGAGGTGTAGAGAACACACTATTAGAATGAATGTAATCGAAATAACATCTACAAGAGTGTCAAATACCCCGGTGTTACACTGGAGAGAGGAAGTAAATATAATTAACACCTTAAGAATGTAATAAGAGCAGAGGAAATCTCAACCAACCTAAACAGACTCCTGATGAAGAGGACGAGCCCTGGGACAAGCAGAAGGAGGATTATACTTTCTGTGATCATGATGGTGGTCTTATATGCTTTTCCTGCATGGCATGAAGCATTCAACATAAAAAGGAATAAAAAAGAAATGTTGGCGTTGCAATGAAGAGCTGCGATAGACATCTAATCAGCCTATCTCACTGTGTCAGGTGTAGCAGTTGGTATCATTATTAGTGTTCTCCAAATACACCTTTTGGCTTTGAAATACGGGGTATGCCAAAAGAAGAGGCAAAACAACTGTCCTTAGAGAAATAGAAGGAGGAATGGGCGAACTCCACGAAGGGTCTTTGAACCAGAAGATTGATACCAAACGTAGCCTCCTGGATCAACACACATTATGGAGATATAGCCTTCTGCTGAGTCGTGGCGCTCGTCTGCGCTTGCGTGGATGGGCGCCAATGATGAGGCACGGGGACTCCGAATCTTCTGATCCCAAAGGCACCCATGGCTGAGTAATGCTTAATTTTTCGGGTCCGGCCATGGGAGAGGAGCAGCGGCGAGAGGAGGTTTAGTCGGTAGGAGGTAGGCACATATATGCACTTAATTTACATCTTGCGGAACCAGCTTTGAGATCGATACTCCCCCATGAAGACCCCACGGAGAGGTACGTAACTGGTCGCAACTCATCGAAAAAAAAAAATAATAATTGAGATTATAAATTATCTCATTTTTTTCTCCTTCTCAATATTTTCACTCTCTTTAGAGGCTACATACCTCTAAATTTCCTTTCCCAGGTATAGGAAAACTCATGTGTAACTACTCAACATTCTGTGGAGCATTTAACAACCAAAAACTTACTGCATCACAAATTATAATGGATAATGTTAGTTTCGAAACCAGGTCTATATTTCAAACTTAAAAAAAGAAGGATTTTGGAACATCTGGCACTTAATTTTAATCAAAACATATGTAATTCCGTACTGCCAACAATAATAATTAACTCAATTTTGAACAAAATTGGAGAATGTGAATTTGGCTTGTACACCCCTCATACTCATACGAGTATATTCACATTTTATAGATTTTGTATGAAATTAACATGAAAAATTACTGTATCATACTTGTTACTGAACCCAATTATGTAAACAGATCAAAATATGATAATGTAAGGTAATCGAATTAGTTTGATTTCTAAATTTGTTTAATAAAAAAATCTTAAAAAAACATTTAAAAAATGGGATATTTAATAAGTGAATATTAATTAAAACATGAACAAAGTAACTCATAAATGTGACAAATAACATCGTCATATTTTAATGAATTAGATGACAAAATGCTACTCTTACTTTAAGTTTATTCGTATTATCAATTTTCTACGAAAATAACAAACAGACATAATTAATTGAGAGAAAATCTCTTCACTGTAAAGCATCATATCCATCATTTCTACATTAAAGTGTAATATTAGCTATCGTTACGAGTCTATTCCCTTAAAATACATACTGACTATTTCATAAAAGCTAGTTACTTTCAATTTCAATCAACGGAAGCGAGTGAAGTAGTTCAACTGTAAATTTTATATTGAAAACGTTTTTATGTAGTAACCTATATAGGTGTTTTATATGTATACTGTCATTGAATCATGTTTTAAATGATCGCGCGCATTGTGTGTGTGTATGTGTGTTTCTCTCACCTGAAGTTCGCGAGAAACTCTCAAGAATCACAGAGCCGAACTGAATAATTATCTCCTTAGTGAGGAGATATCACTAAAAGATATCTCCTTTAGTGAGCTTTAGAATGGTTGTAGGTGTAAATGTTCGTTGTTTATTCTGGTAATTCCTATTTTGTGAGCAGAAAACAAAGTGTATAGCGCGTTTTTTAATGTTATATACTCTTCGCTATGTAATAATAATATCGATTTGAGAGTTACTGATTAAATCACGCTTTGTAGAAGAAACCTGTTTAGTACCGAAGAGGGAAATTTATAAGAAATACAAACTTTATTATTGTGTGTATTTTTTAAAAATTTCATATAAATTAGGTTCTCGAGTTGCCAGCAAATTAGATTTTTTTAAATATATTGTTGTAACGCCTAACGCTTATTATAATCTTCTTGTAACTTATATATATAATTTTTCACATCGGGCGCTATCAGCAATATCTACTCGTATTATTTAGTCTGATCGCTAAAAAGGAATATTTCCGTCTCATATTTGCGTTTTTGACAAACCTAAAGTAAAATAGCTATGGTTTTGTTGATTTCAATTAAATTTTATTACAGTTTGTTTGTAGAGTGGTTGCGGATAGAAATGGATGTGCCGTAGCATGGCAGAAATAGTTTGTGAGATGTAAACAATTTGTCAGTTGAGATCAGAACTCCAAGCGTAAAAATCGTGTTATGTACTATCCTGAAAATATTGTATATGTTTTTTATAACCAATAATCGGATTTAATACATACATAATCGACCTTTGTATGCAGCAATTATTTGTTAATAACTTTATATAGGTTTATTTATACCAATAGTATCATTAAAGTTATTTTTTAATTAACTTTAATTTAAATTATTCGTAAATTTAATTTATAATAGTGTAAACATAATCCCTTAATATCGGCAAACCCGGAAAATTAGGAGAAAATGGATTATCAAATATCACTCGACCATTTATTCTCAATATTTATAATTGTACGAAAAATGAAGCCGAAAAAGGACAAGCAAAAAATTTAAAACAAATTCAGGCTCATGTTTCTAAATCAACTTCTATGTGTTAAATCCTTTCGGCACAGTTCAAAGCAACAAGAAAATTAAACTAGTGGACGTGATTCAGAACTCCTGTTAAAAAAGGCCAAGGATAAAGTTGAAAACTGACCTGGACTACTTCAACAAAGTTGTAATTTAGAAGATGGTGAATGAATTTCTCTTACGATAAGAAGAATACCCCTGTCTGAGGAAATTTTTGTCATTACTAAAAGTGCAAATAATCTTTAAAGAGGGCATTTGGGCTGTTCGTGTGATCACGGAAAATTTAGGGTCCCGGTCGAT
>JAAAKQ030486227.1:0-21860 GCA_010016005.3 Zanna intricata
TAATAATTTTGTTCATTTTTAAATTATAAAAAATATGTGAATAAGAATAAATTAAACTTAACACAAATGTGTTAACATAAAAATGTACAAAAAGTACCTGTCGAACGATGATTCATAGGCAGAGGTATAACAACGACGTCCTATCCATCAGTTGTACTGGTCGCTGTTTTGAAACTGAACATTTTATGAAAATTTGTCTCAGTTAAATCGTTCACTGTATTAGCAAGAAGCCTTACTGCAGATTTTATTAAAAGTCGGATTATAAACTTATCTGTAACCATACTAATGAATGGACAGAAAAAAGTCAAAAGATCGAGTTAAAAATAAGACCTTCCTTTTCTTGATCGATAAAAAGGCATATTTTTGCTGATTTAAAGAATACTGAGTAACTTGTACCCTAATAGTTTGTACTATTGAAAAAATTTAATTGTTGTATATAATTGTTATTATATTACAAATTTAACTGTCAACTCTTGTACTTTTCAACAATATATGTATCCTTTTCTATTTTTAATAGTTTAATGTATCCTTTTCTAATGCCGGTGACAGAATCCTTACCAGAAGAACAATAGAACAATCGGCTGGGATATGTTATTTTCTGTTTAGCCTCCGGAAACACCGTAAGGTATTTCAGGTCGACTAAAATTTTCCGGTCGACTATTTCTGAAGTATGTTGTAAATTAAAACCCAATCACCAAGCCTGCACTCGGCTTATGACCACTACTGATGTAGATCGTTCCTTTACGTTACCTTAAGAATGATTTATTAAAATATAAAAATTTGGGAAGTCGATATTTGGAATTCGGTCAGCCAGAGGTTGAACAAGACTAAACCTCACTTACATGTCGCACATATTATCCTAATATACTTTAAATTAGTTAAACCTTACTTCTGAAGAAGTATCCGCGAAACTATGCGACTCTAAGCATTCGAGACTCTGTAATATCGAACAGCACTAATGGAATGTAGCTTTGGGTTGCAGAAAATCCATCCATGCTTTATTAGATGAACTAAAGAAAACGTAATAAGAATTACACTTGCATTTTTAAACCTGCATTATACAAAAGTTGTTTGAAAGAAGACTTCTATTAAAACAATTAATTACCTCGAAATTATGTAACAAACATCAGTATATTAATATTTATGAATTTCTTAGTTGTTTTAACAAAAAATAAACTACAATTATGGAAATTTTATCCCTAAAAGAAAAAATATCTTCTTCATTGTAAAGCAAAGAAAATTCCTTTTCCTAAATCTATACAAACGGTTTTTTTTTTTATTTCGTATAGTTTACGAAAGTTACGTATAATCCTGAATAATAAAATCTCACTTTGTATTTTAATATTATGATTTTTTTTTTCTTTCAGTGTTACATCAACAATTTTATCTAACTAATAAAAATTAAGAAAAAACTACGAAATATTAGTGTATTTAATATCCAAACGTGTACCTTGAAATTTACTGAGAAGTTTGAGTGCCCTCTCGTGGAACAGAATGCACAACATTCTTTTAAAATTAAAGTTTATTTTACAAGGATTGAAATCCTTACGATGATATCCATGCGTTTATCATTCTGTTATGTCTTTGAACCACGTTCAACGTTTTCCGTGAATACAGAAAATAAACACGATTTCGATATCTTTCTGTTTTTATAAAACTGTTTGCTAATGTATAATTTTTCAACAAAAAAAAAACTTTTATAAACGTTTTGATATCAAACGGAAAACAAGTTTTTATGAATTTTATCTCGTGTAGTAAGTAAGACTTTCGTCACTTTACTGATGAAAATTTCTCATAGTATCCTTATATTTTTCATATCATTAACGCTACATAAACTTTTTTTTTACCAGGAGTATAATAGAAATTTCTGATAAAAAACTTCGTAAAATCTTGATGGTTAAATTATGTTTAGCTTTTTAATTAATAATTAGTAATGCAGCCTTTAATTACGTGACTTTTAATGCTTAAAGGATTTTAAAAATTATACATAAAATATCTTAGAGTTCATAACATTTGTAAATTCAGATTATATTCAAATTTATTTATACATTTATTTATAAAGTATTCGATGCGTTTGAAGTATCGACTGGAGTGTGATAATACAGTAGACAAGCATAATAAAATATTAATATGTATGCTTATACGGTATGATACGGTTTTAATAAATGCGACATACAGTAATCATTTTTTAATTATATGCGGTTATCAGATCGAGAGAAATAACGATGTTGGTTCAAGGTGAGCCTCTCTCTGCAAACTTTCTCTTCGTAATTTATTTAAATTATTTTGTAGTTTCAAAAATTTCAAGAAGCAATTAGATAGGAAAGTGCAAAGCGATTTGTATCCTAAGTTTTTTTGTAATATTCTTTATAGGTCCGTGAGGATGTTGTTTATTGTAATTTCTTTCTACGTTGAGGGGTAACTAACAGAAGTAATTGAATGCTTTTAAAACGCAGAGCAGCTAACGATATTTCTAATTAGCTAGATCGTTTTTTTACCCTTGGTAAACGAGGAACATATTATATTAGTTAATGCGTGTTTTTTAAAAATTATTTATACAAATACTGTATTTAAAACTGGATTGATAAAGAGCACAAGAACTAAAGAAATGTTAATTGCAATAATACGCTTGAGCGTAGATATATATATATATATATATATATATATATATATATATAAATCTATCTTTTTTTTCTAGAACTTGTACTTCAAATTTTAACTGAGCTACATAGTTGTTTAAATAGTAGTAAAAAGAACCTGTCTGACTTTAGAAACCCTCATTCTTTATTTTGTAATGAAACCATATTGTTTTAATGAGTCATGATTTTTAATGGTGTCACTTTCCCTAAATTTAATTCAATAAATCGAATTCTAGTCGTTTAACTGCAAAACAGTAAACTACTCTTCGGATAGAGCCAGTCCGACCGAATAATGTAATAACAGATTATGATTTGGTCTCTGCGGTTGAATCTAGGATTAATTTTAAATTATGCGGATAACAACGAGTAATAATTTATGCTGAAGTGGATATTAATCCAGTGTTTACATCAAGTTGTTTATTTTATTGCCTAAACAACATTGCGTTGGATAGAAAGATACATTAGAACTCCAGTTTTCCTGAAAAAAAAATAATGATCGCTTTAGGTTTTAAAAAAACTTTTCTTTAAATGTAAACATTTATTCTACTATTTTAAGGTTCTTTAGATGTTTGGAAAAACCGGATAGATTATGCAGGCATAACGTAAAAAAAAAACAATTCACTTCACTTTTCTTTATTATTTGTTTCAGTTATTTCTTTCTAAAATGCTTAATTAAAGAACAGATGTAGTTGATTTGATTTTTTTTTTTAATGTAACTGAATTTGAAAACTATCTGAAATCTGTATACGATTAATTCATTTATGTGTTATGATTTTATATTTTTAACTAACTGCTTTCAACATTTCCCCGTTTTAGAAATGCTACTTCCGATTTTGTGGTTGTAGTAATTTATTTTTCTTTAAAAACCAATACCACAGAATCAAAACTGATGTTGGTTGTTTACTGAATCATCTACGTAGGCGAGTGGTCTATTCATTAATGACACACGTTCTCATCAGTTGGGTCGCATCTAATTATAATAATTATAGTTTTCATCATGTGCAGCCGGAAATCTTCTACGATAATCATCGAAGATGAACGATTGCCACCTCTAAATTTTCAGTCTTCTTACAGAGTGTTCTCGTCTTCATTTTTTTATTGAATCCATCTCTACAATCAGTTACTTATTTTCCCATTCAAAAGTTTGTGGCTTGATTTTAGAGATTTATCTGATTTCTGTTCATTTATAGAAACCTCTACAAAAGATAAATAATAATGAATTAACAATATACACAGGGTTGAATGACACAATTATCAAGTTCATTTTGAAAGTCCGGAAGGAAAAACTATGTTGAGGTTTACATTTTTTCCGTCCGTACTGTTTGTAAAGTTGTTATGTAGGTACTTTTTGTCCGAACCTAATTAGTTCCTTTATGAGTTTTGTTACGCATATTTTTTTTATTTATTATTTTTTACCAATTCAGTTGCAATTATCGATAATAATTGTTTAACAATTAAAATATTCATCGCTTGTTTAGTTTACTTGAACGATGATTGTCTTGAGTGCAATTGCAGTCATTTCATCTCTATAACAGTTTAGTTCATTTCATTTATTCAATATAATAATTAATTAACCATAAACTTTATGTAAACCGGCTTATTATTTGTTTATTTTTACATAAACTGATTATACGTATTTTCTGTACCATTAACTTATATTATTTAAATCAGATAATTATTTAAAAATTAAGACAATAAGTGTACTATAATCCCTGATAAATTTATTATTTTAATAAGTTTTCCGATCTAATTATTTATAATTTGTTGCGTTAATTATTTACCCTAAATTCGTATTTAATATTTTCTGGCTGTATTTGTTATTGTATAGTGTGGTTATGTACATCTTTTTTGTATAAAAATAAAAGAATAACGAAACTTTTCTTGTCAATAAATTGTTCTCTTATTCGGTAATTTTTTTTTGTTTTCTAGTTGTAAGTATTGTTAAGTTTTACAAACTGAAATTAAACAGTTTTAAAATTATTTCATCTTTTAAAGCTACAACAAACAGAAATATTTTTTAATCTTAAATACAAAATACGTAGTATATGGAAAATTATCACTTTATTAAATACTCAGTGAATAGGTCTCTTGTGTGTCTGTGGGTATTCTATCAAAATCGTAAACCGATTTTGAATATATTGTAAAAATTTGTTATATTAGAATGCTGTAGTTATTTGTCAGTTGTTTCGTTTTGTCTTTATTTAGTCAGATAGATAACAAGGATTGTGAAATATGTCTGCAATGTTTATTTCTTATTTGGACAGTTTATTAAAGAAAACCTAAGTTTCCGAGGTGGGTGGATGATCCATTAATACAGAAATAAATCTTTTAATCGTTTGTTTTCCTTTCAGGATTGCCTGAAAGGCAGTCTATTGTTTTCTGAGAACTTCCAGAAGAAAAGTATTGTTGAAACGTAAAATTTTTTTTAGAGCATTTATTTTTTACTGCATACATTGTACGCATTTTTTTTTATTCCGCTTTATAAAGCCATTTTAACAGAAAATTAACTTCAGAATTGTTCTCTAGACTTTCTGCCTCGAACGTATTGAATCTTTCATTACGATATTAGTTGCAAAAGATGCAACTTGTTAGAAAGATGCAAAATTTTAAAATTAAATATTTAATTATTCATTTATTAGCAAGACAAATTCGTAGTAAGCCGATTACTTTATTTTAGAAGTCTATCGTATTTAATTTTTTTTTAGGGCGTGAAGAATGTTTCTTCATTGATTTATTTAATGATTTTCCATTTGCCTCTTCAAACATCTGTATATTTATATATATGTAATCGAAATCACACAAATTCGTGCTCACTTAGCTTTTTAATAAATACATCTTTAGCCGACAGTGATGATTATTTTTAATACCAACACATGTACATCCGAAGGAAGAAATTTTATAATCTTAAGGTAAAATTTCTCCATATCCTTCCTCTACGTAGTTTAAATAATCGAGAATTGATGTGTAATACTCAGACTAGTCGGTTGCGAAAGCGTATTCATCACGAAGTAACTTTCACTTGAAGTGTTGAAAAAGTAACTTCATAAAAACATCCTTAATTGTTGGCTATTTCGTTTTAATATCAAATTTTATTATTGCTGCATTTTGTTTTTGATTGAAGTATATTGTTTCGGTTATTGTGTGAACCAAGTTTCCCGCTGGCACGTAGGTTTTCAGTTGAGTTATATCAATAATATATTCAGATGAGATCATATTAAATCTTTATAATGATACATTTTGAACACTAATAATTGTTTAAAAAATGTTTGATTTTTTTTCTCACCTTGTGTATTTCCTTTTTCTTTTTTTCAGGAAGTATTTTATAGTTCCAGTTTACAATAAATATTTAGGATCTACTGCCGAATTATGGAACACGAAAAACATTATTTTAACGTAATAAATATTTTATTTATGAATGATAAATGCTGTACGTCAAAATCTTTGCTTTACATATTTTTATTTTACTGATGTACATTAACTAACGATTGGATTATCTTTTTCACCTTATGGGTGAATTTAGTTCCAAATGTGCGTCTGATAAAAGGAGCACATCAGAAAGAATTAACTTTCTAACTTCAGGACGAAATTTTTTTATTTCAAAGTGGTGATTGCTTAAAAGATCATAAAAATAATTAAAACGAGATATGAAACATTCTATTTCGATTTTCGTTCTCGTTATTATGTGATTATTTTTAACGGTTCTAATTCTTTATTCATGTTTTTTTTTTATGTTATAACCACAAAATAGTTTACTTTTCTCAGTTGTCTAATAAAAAAAATATGACCAAAAATTTCACCAACCAGAAAATTTGAAATTTAAAGAAACATTTGCCAGGTAATTTCACAAGTGAACGGATTTTAATCAGAGAATTTGTAAAAAAAAATCAATCAAGGATTGAATGCGATTGTTTTTCGATTAAATATTACTATACATATCTTAAAATAGTTTTTTTTTAATACTTTAAACAAATAAATTTCATAATGATTATTTATTCTCTTAATAAAAATATGGATTACTGTAAAAACTCGCTATGTAAAATTAATCGCTATGAAAAGGCAAATTCGATGGTACAAACGAACAGACTGGGTTTTGCTTTATATTTATTCTAAGCCGGCCGTAATGGCGCTCCTTTGCGACTAACATTATTACTATTACAAATTAACTTGCGTATTTATTTATTCACGTTATATTTTTATGTTTTTGCCAGTCAGTGTAATTTGCCCTCACTGACGTCTTATTAAGATGACCTTGCTGTGACGTCAATATTAACGTAGATTTCCAGTTTCCTTCGTTCGTCATGTTCACATCCGGTTTTCCAATGTATAGTAAATCGTTATAGTAATCTAATTGTGGTATACTCAGGTAATTCTGTGCATTTAAATAATATTTTGAACTGCTTCTTGGTAACTTAGTCGGTTTCAGTTATTCATATTAGTACATCTATAAATGTAAAACGCGCAAGTATATAATTATTATAGAATTATTCACATTCTACGTTCATTTATTATAAGAGCATATTATTTTATCAGAAACTTCGTTTACTTTATTTGTTAATAGCGCAGAATATATTTTAGATTAGTTGAGAAAAGATTTGAAGGAGTAATGAAGAAGTAATCTCTAGATTTTTATCGCAATCAGCACTAATTAATTAGCTTATCAAAGTTTCTGCTATAAATCAAACGTGGCAATTTTTTTTAACGTTAGATTTCGTCACTGTTCATATGTACATTTAATTCTAATTAAATGTAATAATTTACTTATAATTAATTAAATATGGAAGAGCTTAATAGGTGACCGTAAAGGTGAATTTAAAAAAACACTTCCACTAACTAAGTGAAAAATTATTTTAAAAAACAGTACAAAAAAAAAATAGTAGTTATGTCTGCAAATAGTAGATAATGCAAATCGATAACCGACTAAATTTCACTACCACAAACCTAATTTTCCTTTTTCCGAGATTACATAGTCCCAATAGGAAGTAAGCCTAGTTACGCTTCGGTAAATAATTTGTCCGGTTGCTTTCAGGAAGCTATTCCTATTAAACCACATGAAATGAAGAACAAAGGCATAAAAATAAAATTTTGCCTATTTACTCGATTTGAACTGGGGTTCCGCAAAATCACTGACCATCTATCGGATCGTCAGATCGGAGATGATTCTAATTGCTGACCGAAACGATTGTGACATTCAGTATTTACTTGCTGCGAAATATAATTTCATTTTTCTACTATCCTGGCTCAATTATCTAGCAGGATTACTTACTGTATTGTATTAGTAATTCTATGTAACGTTAAGATCACGGTACCATTTAACTTCTTATACAGAATATTTCTAAATTAGTTACACAAAAGTAGCCTTTAATAATGAAAAAAATAAATAACTTACACAAATGTATGATACAATACTGAATGCAGTATATCTTCAAGTTTAATTTATAAATATTCAATATAGATACCTTTTGTAACACGGCAGATGTCCCACCTACATATAATCATTTTTCTGTCAAATCATACGAAGCACCTCTTGATCTATAGTGGCAATGCTGTCTGTATTTGATAACTGTTCGATGATAACATGGTGGCACGTCATCTTGCTGGAAAATTAATTTTTTTCCCATACCTTGCTGTAATTGTGGCATTAGATAATGTTCAAGCAGGTCTAGGTACGATATGCTAGTTAAACTTGACTCGTTAAAAAAAAAGACCGTAAATTTTGTGACAGCTCATAGTACAAAAAACACTAACTTTAGTTAAGTCTCGTACATGTTCGATTATCTGACGTGTATTCCACTCACCCCATATCCGAACCTAAGGTCGATTCACTTTATCACTGGAGTGAAAGGCTGCTTCGTTACTGAAGTCAATTCTACTAAGATAATTATCTTCAGTCTCAATTTTATTAAACATGTTTACTCAAAACTCAGTTCGTATTCTTTTATCACCTTCACTCAAAGCTTGTATCAATTATAATTTGTAGGTTTTAAATGAAAGACGATTACGCAGTACCCTACATACTGTAAACCTAGGTTTAAATTCTAAGCTGGGGTGTCCCGTTGATTTACCTGGACTACGAATGAATGTCTGCCGCACTTTTTAGGTTGCCGTTTCAGAACCAGAAGATCTATCCTTTTGATTCCGTAATACATAACTTATTTCAATTAACCATGGTATTATACAATAACAGACTGTGTTTGTGGTGGTTGTTGGCAAAATTTAGTCATTGATTTTCTCTGAACGATAGTAACCGATTTGGGTTGATGAAACCATGTGTGAGTAAGTGTACCGCTGAGCACACTCTGCGCGGTATTAATACGACTCCATAATGACTAATGGAATTACTCATTCGCGCGTGTCACCTAGTGAAAACATCGGGAACTAATGGTGTTAGGTGGGTTATTTATTTATTTTTCTTTGTGGGAGAGCGAAAAATGCTTTCGGGTTATCATCGCCCGGATTAAGCATTATACAACATTCCAACAAAAACATATTTCAATAATTATTTTATAGTCGGATGCAGTTGCACAGCTGTAAGAAACAACAAGATATTTGATAGCATCATCATATTATTTCCTAGAATATCTTACATGTTAGCTCCCAATTTAAATTTACGACGCAGTTCCGCATAACACACAGTCCACATGGATGTGGTATATCGTTGGTATGCACTTGCAGTGATTACAAACGGATCCATCGTTTTGATTCATTAGGTGTCTATATGTGTAAACCCACCGGGTTGGTCTAGTGGTTAAACTCGTCAACACAAACAGCTGATTTCGAAGTCGAGAATTCTAAGGTTCAAATCCTGGTAAAGGCAGTTACTCTAATAAGGATTTGATTACTAGATCGTGGATACCAGTGTTCTTTGGTGGTTGGGTTTCAATTAAAACACACATCTGAGGAATGGTCGACCTGAGACTGTACAAGACTACACTTCATTTACATTCATACATATCATCCTCACTTATCCTCTTAAGTGATACCTTACGGTAGTTCCGGAGGCGAAACAAAAAAAAGAGAGGTGTTTATGTTAAGATTAGCATGCCCTATTCGTAACCGGCAAATACATCCTCCTCTTTACAGTTATTTCGGATTGAAGAGCTTCATGGCAGCACAGTATTCTTGATGAATCGGAGTTTATGAAGTCCAGCTACCTTGCCACCTTCCTCGAAGAGTGTATTTAATAGAATAAATGAAATCGATAGTAGTAACAGTAGAGGTGAAAGACGATGGGCTACATTTGTCTTTAGTAGCGGAATCCACACGTTCATAACCCGGGATTCCTACATGGTTAGGAATGCAGCAAAGAATATGTTTAAAAACCGGGTGATTTGGTTATCCTTTAAGTCGAGAAAAATAAGGTGCTAACTGCTAGTACCGAAGTAATGGCTCACCGCAATCAACAAATATGCTTGCGACAGGGCTTAATCTAAAGATATCTGTTGCTAGACGAAGAAAAGCGTGATATACAGCATCCAGTATTTTAAGCACGGAATGACGTGTTGTAGAATTGGCGATTCATTCATAATACAAACGGAACAGGACTAAAGAATAATAAAAACGCCAGGAGAGATAGCAGTTGGTTCTCCATTGAGAAGGACTTACCGAATAAAAGTCTCCTGGGCAAGAAAAGACTAGACATGTTTTTTCATGTGAAAACGTGACTTTGGACCAAGCTTCAAGGCGAGATATAATATTCTGTAGTAGTCTCTGAGCTGTGACTGTTAAACGGGAAGTGATATAGATATATAGTAAAAATCATCAATAAATAGAGAACATGAACAGATGGCTGTACACATTCAGTAATACTGTTGACAGCTGTAGTAAACAAGGTGGCACGTAATACACCTTAATCGTGGCATTCCGTTCACCAAGGGGACGCTACTCGATACATAATCCCCAACACGAACACGGAAAGTTCGGTCGTTTAAGAAATCCCTACATTTTAATATTTTAAACCCCACAAATTTTAATTATGACCTGGCATACATAATAAAAAAATCAACAACTCTTATCGTCTTTCAGCAAATGTTTTACTAATTTCCATCCAAGTTAAACTTAATAAAGACAATATATTGCTCACGATTCCCCATTTTTTAAGGATGTTTAGAATACATGCCATCAGTGAGGTATCAAACAGTTCTAAAAGTTATTTACTTTTTTCATTATTAAAATCACTTTTGTATAACCAATTTAGAAATATTCTGTGTATCTTTACCGATTTTAATGTGTGTTTGTTGGGTTCTATGACCGTAACGGTTGCAAGTACTTAGATACTTTTGGGGAAAAAATCACTTCCATATCTATTCTCAAGAATAATAACCATCTCGTGTCATACTTACCTAAGAAGGACGATTTAGTTTTTTCACCGAGCCGGACATAGGTGTTGCACGTCGGCGTGCCGAACCTGACCCGAAAAGTGATACTTTGTTTACCACGGAGATTGGTAGCATATGTACATTGTTATTCTTACAGAAAGCTGCTTGATTAGTGCCGTTTGTATTTTAGATGTTTTTTATCGACACATTTATAATAAAGAACGTAGCAGATTGTGTAAAGCAACAAAGTAATGTATCCATTGTCTTTGGGAAGCAGTGCAATAATGCACTCTGTAGCGGTCCCAATTTTAATGACGATTTTAGATAAAAAATCTTAAAATCTAATAGTAATTTTTATATTACAAATGATAGCTTACGAAACCTAATTAGCCGTTTAATGTTATATTAATTAATGAAAACTTACGACTCAAATTTAGCTGCATATCTTGTTAATATATGTTACAATCTACGTGCAGCTATTTCTTTAAACCTTTTTTTCTTTTGTAAAATAGTTATGCTACGTTCCGAAATAATGGTGAAATTCTCTTATCTAGCTTATTTGATCAATCTTTCTTAGTGTTAGAATTTACCCGAATCCAGGAGGAGAATAATATTTTGAGATGAAATTTTTATGCTTCTATAAATCCAGAACGATTTTATTAGCTTTTAGGATGATTGTAAAATAAAAATGTTATAACGTCTCTTTTCGTCTACGAATAAGAAATATACATAAAAGAATATTTTTAAAGTTTAATCGGAATTCTGCTGACTAATGGGAAAAACGATTTTTATCGATTTCGTTATGTTTTAGATAGTTTTCATAACAAAATTGATTGAAAATGACTGAAATTAGATCGGGCTGTTTGAGGAGGTTTTCAGTAAACTAACAGTAATATCTTTTGGAAAAACAGATTGATGTGGTGAATTGCACGTACCTTTATGAAACAATTTACAACTATAAGTAAATCTAAAACGTGGTAGTTTGGAAAAATTTTTTTTAAAATCATTTTCTTTCAAAATAGAAACTGAAACTGAAGTAGAGTGAAGCTAAAATAAACAATTACGAAACGGATCACTTTTTTTTTCATTTTCTTCCCATTAATGTAATTAATTGTTTGTTTACACTTACTAATTCAGTTATTTTAATATTTTTTTTAATATTTAAAATAAGAAATTTGGCAATATCTTTTAAATAAATTCCAGGATAAAGCATATAGTTATCATAGGTGAATATAGTTACCATAGGCTAGTTTAACTTTTTTGTACTTAATTGAATGTAAAGGATCGCTAAGAATATTATCTATTACTGATGTAAAAAAAAAAAGTAGCTAATTTCTTTGTAAGATTCTTTTTTAGCGGAGTAATATTACATTCTAAGATTTGTTTACCGATGAACTTTGACCAAACTTCGTAGGCAATTCTAAATCAATTTATTCTTAAAAAGTTTACCTCAGTAAGTTAAGTGGAGTGAAACTTAGCTTATGTTAGTTAAGAAGTAAACAAATACTCATTATCATCACAAAAGCAGAGTATGAATGCTGATTGTACTAATTAGATCTACTGTTACTTATAACAATGTGAAACATATTCAGAGTGAAAGTTACCTAGCCCTCCTGGCTAGACTTAAGTTAGATGATACATTTTATTGTTTCTTCATTGAGGTTTATATCTAAATCATTCCTGAAAAGTAATTAGTTGATTATAAACGTTGACGTTATAAAACATTCAAAGTTTATAAGAATTCATATCGCACTTTAACAGATTTTTTTTTTTTTAGATTTCTTTGAATTTTCAAATTTGTAGATAAGAATAAAGTATTTTACAAGAGATCAATTTAAGCTATTTTAAACATCTAAACATGTTTATTCATTTGCACTTAAACAAGCAAGACAGCATTACTGTAAAGTAATTATCAAACAAACAGTGACTAAATTGATCAATGAATACTAAAATAAACAGAAATAAATAGGAAGATCAACAACAATTGTACGTTGCGTCATTACAGAAATAATATATTCTGGTAGTAGGTTACGTAGCCTTTGTCAGTAAAATTGTGTACTATTTTTTTTATCTTTATTTTTATCTTCAACTTTATTTGTAAGAATTAATTTTAAATTGAGTATTTTTCCTATTGATGCCAATACTCGGTATTTTAGACGTTGGTATTTGTACTAAATGTTGCGGGTTCTTTTTACGTGTGATATTTTCTGATCTATTCTTTTTTTTTGTGTGAAAACATCAACCCTTCATTCATATACACATATTTTAGTATTTGTAAACTTCAATTTCTGTAAATGTATCCAAGGAAAAACTGACCGTTTTGTTATGCCCCAGAGCCATACGTGACTCACATACCAGCTATTAACCGGAAGTTGTCTTAGGTTCTGTAATCATAAGCTTTCCAAGTCTTCTGTGTAGAGTATATCACATTTCGTTCGCGAATATTAACTGAATTTAATGTTTTATAGTCGTTTCCATTTTGACTGATATTTTTTTAAACGATTTATTGTTTGGAAAAAATTTTTCTCTAGAAATCTTTTCTATATTTATTTTTTTGTTTAACCTCCGGAACCACCATTAGGTATATCTTCAGAGGATGAGATGAATTAATTATAGTGTATGTGAAAAATGCCATGCCTGACCAGAATTCGAACCCGGCACCTCTATATTTATGAAAAGATATGATAAAACCTCGTGATATTATAATAAAAATATCTAATTAATTTGCAATAAGTGGTGGTCTTACGTACTTCAGAAGCAATCCTATGTTATATACTTTTTCAAAGCATTGCTATGAGTGAATCAATTTATTAGGTTTAAAAACAAATAACAATAGATAAATATGTACCGAATTACAAAAATTGTAAATTATTATAAATGTTAGTTGTTAATGAAATCGGAAAATTACACAAACTACATAGTTATATATGCTGTTTGCTATTGTAAAACTGATTAAGTATTTCTGTTGGTGTGAGTATAACCTCGGCAGTTCTAAGACTGGGATTTTCCAATAATATACACCGTTCCATAGATAGCACATTCACACAAACAAACAAAAAAACACATACATTTATCTTTATATTAAAAAAATTGGGCTGAAAACCTATTTCCATTCCTTCCGGGCGTCCTGCTGGACGGAACGGGCTGATATTTTGTTTTTAATTCTGCATCCACCCACAAATGTATCATCAAGCGTCATCGGACCCCAAAACTTGAATTAAGGAAATTTCCAAGGTTATTACTCACGGGAAAATCACTTTGAAGGTCCGTCGATGCTTGATGACATATCTGCGGGACAATCCGAGCAGCCCTTCCCGGCCCTACGCTGTCTAGATCCGGATATGCTTTACACATGACCATCACTTTAACTCGTTTACCCTCTCACACCTTGAGAGTCTCCCGTGCCATTACCAGAAGTACCATGACTCCTCCGCTCTTGCGTGCAAGTGAGCCAAGGCGTTCTAGGCAGGGAGCTTGCCTCCCTGGCCCTAATCTTTGCCACGATTCGACCCCTCTCTTTGTTATTTTTTAAATGAATCTTTTGTTTTAGCGATTTTTTTTTTAATGATCGTCACGCTAGCACGCTATACATATTATGCCTTATATCTGGAATCACAGTACCTTCCGATTGAAATGGTTTTGGCCGAGATACACAAATCTATCACCGAAGTCGGAAATAATAATTTGTAATCTAACTTTTCAATTTATTCAAATATATTTATTTTCTGCCGTTTACAAGCTTTTGCAATATAGTATTAGTTTGCCGTTTTAATATATCTTCGGGGCATACAACCATCATAATCATGTTTGTTAAAACTAGATTTACTTTCTTTTAAAAAACCTTTTCTTTAAATAATCATGAAAATTGTTGTAACTCTCTAGTGTGTGTGTTTATACTCCGGTTTATATTTACACTTTTTAGTGTTATGCGAGTTTTATGGTAGTGTATCTACTTAGAGAGAATTGTTTCCGTTTTAAAGCCATTTTTCCACAGAATTATCATTTATCCTCTGTATCAACATTCAATAATAAACAGGTCCGATTATAGTTGTGAAACAGATAAATTATACAGTAGCGCTTTTGATTATATGAGTATATCGTTACTTGTTATTGTTACGTGTTATTTTCATTTTTTATCTGATTGTATGTTTATTTTAATCATGTCGACTGATCTTGTAGTGTTGTTATCGAGACATTTTTGTTGTTCTGGCCGTTAAAGTAATTACAGGCTAAAAAACAATGTGACATACGTAAAAATAATACATTGTGTTTCAAGGTAATGTGCGGAATTTTATAAGTAATACCCGTTACAAGTTACAAATAAATATTCCGATAAGTATGCTTTCTTCAGTTACGAGATTAGTGTACAAGATTTTTTAAGAATCAATAAATGTTATAAAATTGTAATCTGCTGATTGTTCTTTTTTATTCTGATATTCGTCTTTTACAGTGATTATTTTTATGGAAAGTATTTAAAATCTGTGTAGTAATACACATCCAATAAAAAACTGAACAATTACTTCGAGCAACGGCTTCTGTTGCTTCCCTGAAGAAGTGGAAAAAATAATGAAAAAATTACATTCCGTAGAGTTAGCCAAGTAGACAAAGTTCTAACTGATTTTTCAAAATTAATATTTTTGATGAAGCTTACATTATTTACGTATTTTATTGTTCTGTATTGTGTGTGTGTGCGCGCGCGCTTGCGTCCGTGTGTAAAATGTGTATGTTCTTTTATTGACCTAATATTAGCCTCGTATTTTTTTTTTTTACATAATTTCTATAATACCTACTAAATAATTATAGGTTAAAATTAATTTTTTCTCGGAACATTGATTTTTCTACTTAGTATCATAGTAGAAAGATTCCTCTTCATTAAGAAGTGTTGTTGTACCTTTTTGTATATTCTATTATTTTAAGGGATTTAATTTTATTTAATCTACTGTTATTATATTTTTGTAATGAAGTATCCTCATACTCACTTTTTGGATTTTATAGAGAATCTTTAATAGGTAGATATGTGTTTGTGGGAGGTAAAGTTAGTTCTGATTCTTGCTGTTCGTGCTACTATCATTAGCTACTCTTTTTGAAGATATATTTAAAAATGAGGAAATTGATTTGATCGGTACATACTAAATGAAGAAAAATGAAATTCTTTGGATATTTTATTATTTCAATGACATTGAAATAGTCTGTGGATGGGAAAATATAATATTTTAATTAATAATGTGTTCAGGTTATTTAAAGATTACTAAAATATCGTTTAAGCTAATTTCTTTATATACAACTCGTGTAAAGAGAAATTATTCCATTTTTCGGTAACTTTAAAGATGCAATTGCTAGTTAGTATGCTCATTACACAGCATAGCGAATAAAATTTAAAAATATATGCTCTCCACTTTTCGGTTTGATCATTCGGAAGCGAGTCTTAAGATCCGCACTTAACTTAATTTTGCAGACTTAATTTAACTTAGATTTACAGACTTAATTTTGAATTATACTTAAGGATCAAGATGGCATGTGGTCCGATTATATTACCATGTTATTTTCCACAGAAAATAAAATATGAACTCTCTCATACGTGACTTAATATTACAAGAAGCCGACCTCCGTAGCCGAGTGGTAGCGTCTTGGCCTTTCATTCGGAGGTCCCGGGTTCGAATCCCGGTCAGGCATAGCATTTTTCACACACGCTACAATTCGTTCATCTCATCCTCTAAAGATATAACCTAACGGTGGTTCCGGAGGTAAAAAAAAAAAAATACAAGAGTTTCAAATTCAAGTTTTGTTTAGGTTGTTCAAAATTTTGCCCGTTGGATGACTTTCCCCTAATCAACTTTTTTGTAGCTATTTTTCTTCCTTATCTATTTGTATTTAACCTTATGAAAATTTTCAACCTTTTTTTAAAATTATCATGTTTCGTTCATTTCGATCAATTTTAAAATTAATATCTAAATTGTTCCATTGCTTCTCTTAAACTATTATCCCGGTACGTAAACAATTATTATCGCTCTTTTTTAAAGAAATATATATAACTAAACAATACATTTCATTTTATTATATCATCTATTTTATTCGTCTCGGATTCACCTTACTTCCTATTTAAATTGGGCCACTAATATCTATTCATTTTGTAAATTTATTTCAAACACGTACTGTTTATTCAGTTGTTCGATCTTTTATTCTAAATCTTTTGTAAAGCGTTACATTTAAAATTCGTGTATTGTTATGTAGTTATAGTTTTACAAGTTATATATCCACGAATTCTTTTTAAGTATCCTTAAAAGTATACTTATAAGTATCCCTAAAAAATACTTTAATATTACTCTTTAAATTTTTTTAAAATTTGCTTACTTACGTAGCTGTGGAAAAGAAAAGTGTCCCCAAAATCATCCGAATGTTCATTAATCTGTTTTTGCGATATCTAGTATCTAATATTGAAATTGTTGTTTCTTTTCGACAGTTATAAACGTTTCAGTGATATAGCCTCTAGTTTTTTGTTTTATAAAATGTATAATGAAAAGAGTTCATGTATATAGACATTTCTGGAGATTTATTTTTCGTAAAAGTCGGAATATACTTTCTGAGTGCTTATGTTTCTACTTACGGAAAATTTCTATAGAATGTTGAATTTTCGAATTTTTATGAGTTTTTTTCAGTCCTTAGGGACGGATAAATAAAATCAATAAAATCCACTCACAAAAACATACAGGTTTGCTTTATTTGTAAAATATGTACGCATTTATTAAAAAAAAAGCATAATACCAGATTTGCATAATTTTGTTCACTATTCCTTTATTCTACAATTTATAAAAAAAAAAAATTAAAATAATTTCTAGATTTTCATGGTGATGGTATTGTTTTTCGTTTTCTATGATTCTTTACTATGGGTTTACTCATTACTCTGTTATTACTGTTACTTATTACTACGTTTATCTTAATTCGACGATATTCCAAATCTGCCCGTACACCACTTTTTAAAACTTCGAATCAATTTCTGTAGGTTTCAGTGCCATTTATATTTTACATTCTTTACCATGCATTGGGACGAGATAAACTCAGATAAATTTAGGCGATAGGGATCATCAAAATGTTAAATGATCTGCATAAATTTAATTAACTTATCTCTTTTAATCAGTATTTCATTTTTAAAATGCTATCGGTACAGTTCTGTTTGTCTTGGTACGTTTCTTCAGGGTCTTCATCGAATTTTTATAATTGATCTTCTTCGGAAGGTAGAAAAATATTACCACTTCTTAGGGTCAACTCATACCGTTGACAACGCATTTTACGATTTCGTGGTTATCTTGAGCATCGTTAAGAAAGTGATTGTTGGTGGTGTTGCTACGGACTGGCTCTACATGGACTGGAATATACCCTAAGATTCCATGGTGTGTCCTGATCTAATTTTTGTTTTTACTAATAACGCTTACGCATTATCAGTTTCTATTATAGTACAAGGTAATAATTTAGTATGGTTCCACCTTTGTGTTGATATTTTTAAATACGTCACATTATATTGGGATGATTGATACTGTAAAAAGGGATTTTATCAATGTCGTCTCACAGATTGAGCGGTTACATGTTCATAGCTTAACGCTTACTGCTAGCAAGATGAAATGCAAAAGTATCGGATACTGCCAAGTTACAAGTGATTTTGATTTTCAGCTACTGTTCAGAATGATGGTGTACAGAATATTGTAAATGAATAAGATTTTTAAGTCTCTGGGTTGCGTATTGACTTAGCATATTTCTAGGGTGGCGAAGTTACTGTTCGCTATCGGATATTTGCTAGAACACATTATTTTGGATACGTTTTGTTTTATAAAAAATAATTAAAATGAATGTAATAAATATCACTTGTGTGGGATCTAAAAAATTAAATGTAATAATTTTTATAATATTTCTATTCTACAAACCACAAGGAAAATCTTTTCGAACGTTACAGAAATACAAAAAAGCAGTGGCCAATTGTGAAATGTCACAAAGCATATGGTTAAAGCCGGACTAAGGATTATCGCAGACTGGATACAATCTGTTGCGCTACTTGTTTAAGTCCACAGCTTGCAATGTAAGTTCGCGCATTAAATAACTTGACAGCAGAGGAACCCTTTAGTGCCTCCGGTCAGAAACTTTTAAGTAAGAAAGCGACACCCAGTCTTTATGCTTACACAAATCTGCATGTACTAATGATTTTTTTCATTGTTCGCATGCCAGTTACTCGTTAGGCATATCAGATTATTTAAAAAAAATTTTATTACGTACTATTTCTTTTATTTAAAAATAAATTTTATTTTCATAAATTGGTACGAGAAGATGAACTAATTTGTAAACTTGTAATATTACCTTGTAACAGAGTTCTCATTAGAGTGAAGACCTTGCAGAGTCTCTTTCACACAGTTTTTTTATCAGATTTTTTTGCTTCGCAAGTGTTATAATAACTGCATAGAATAAATTGCAGTAGTTTAATTTTTTTTATATATTGTAAATATATAGTTATTTTTTTAATGAATATAAGTTACTTAGACAATAAAGTCAAAATAAAGAACATACTAATAAAAATAAATGTACAAATTACTGTGATTGTAACTCGACGAAATAATCTTGTAAAGTATTTTTATTTAAAATTATTTAACAAAAATTACCTTTAATTTAAGCAGATTTCTTTGTTGTGTTTAAATAAAGCCTGAAGATGTGCAGCGAATCATAAAATCTTTCAACATTGATACGAAAGTGTCCAAAATATTTCTTCGGATAGGATTGCAGTTTATGAAACATTTGGTAAAATTTTTTTTAAGAAGCTTTTCGTTCCGTAATGGTTGGTTCTAGTAACTTTTTTTTAATTGCACATAATCCTATCGTCTCCTCGAAAGAAAGCCACACGTCCACAACTAATAATGAAGATCACAAATTTTATAGATGGACAGTCATTCATCGTATACGAACTGAAGAAGGTTGAGTAACAAGACGGCGTCAGTAACAAAGTAATAGTGTGACAAAAAGTCATCCGCTTAGCATATCAACAGATAAATAGGTTAGTAAATAAATAAATAGTGATGAAAAATAAGTAGATACATTAAAGAAAATACGTTTATAAATTAAGAATTAAAAATGTTAAATAAAATTATTAAAAAAAGATTAATGAGCATGAGACATTAGATGGGATTTTCAAGTTGTTAGGACTGAGTATTTGCACTAATTTTTTTTTTTTTTTTTTTTTTGTAGTGTGAACTGTTTATTTGAATTTTAAATATTCTCCAAAAAATATGTTCTCTAATTTCTCAATATATAATTAAAAGGTAAAATTAGTGTATTTTAAAGCATTAACGTTTATCTTTTTTAAATCTGATTCTTTCTTTTGCTGATAAATTAAATCGTTTAACCCAACAAAAAAAAGATAAATTTATGGAGCATTTTAGCATTTACAAATAGATTTTGTTTTTTTGTTTACAGCGATTAAAAAAAAAATGTTTAAATAATATATGCCGGCCTCCGTGGCTGAGTGGTAGCGTCTCGGCCTTTCATCCGGAGGTCCGTCCCGGGTTCGATACCTGGTCAGGCATGGCATTTTTCACACACGCTACAATTCATTCATCTCATCTTCTGAAGATATACCTAACGGTGGTTCCGGAGGTTAAACAAAAAAAAAAAAAATAATAATATATACTCTTTGACAGTCATCAATATTGTAATAAAATTATATTTATAATCTAACCGAATATCATTTCTTTACACTCTCTAGTATTACGCCGAACTAGTCATTTAATATTAATTATGTAATTATTTGAATAAAATTGCCATAATTTATACTGTAGGAAAGAAAACTAAAAACCGTACAAGTTTTAGCGAAATAGATTTTATCATATATTTTGATATTCCAACGTAATTTTTAAAAAGTGGATCTCGGATTTATTGCAAAGTAATTTTTTTTGCTTCTTTTTTTTCATACATTCCTTAATTTTATAGCATAAAACGGTATGCTGAGTATATTCCAGATTTGTCACGTCTGGTATAAAATATTTTTAATAAACAAATACACTAATAATACTGTAAATATACAATCTAATTTGCTTTAGAGCTTGTTTTATTTTTACTTTACGAATAAGTTGTTATCATCTTCCACGTATTTTGTTCCACTAGTTATATTCTTTTTTCAGCAGATTATTTTTACACATCTATTGTATCGCCTTCAAACAGGTATTTAAATTTTGTATTAAAATAGATTCGTTAGAATTTTTCACGTTACCTTTTAACTTAACGGTATTATTCTTGTTAATTATAATTATCATACTTGTATCTAATAATATAATGTTATCTATAGTTTATGATTATGGTATCGCTACTAAAATATCGTTATTAATTATCGGTAATAATATATAATAAATTATTTTAACGTCATAAATTACTTCAAACTGTAATTATGAGAAGTTTTTTTAGAGGTCTGTTATCCAGGGAAGTTAAATAAATTATTCTAATGATTACTGATAAATTTTTTCAAAAATAAAGCTGATTATTATAATTACAATTTAAAGGTAACATTTTACTTTCAATAATTATCGAAGTTTAAAATAAATAACCGTGATTTAAATCGGTTAAAGTTTTTTTTAGTGTTGTTATATTTTGCATTATTTTATTTTATAAAATTTTGACATTTTAAAATATAATTCTATTTACTTTAAAATATTAGATAATATTAATTAATTTTTTTTACATTTATTCCATAGTTATATCAACTGTATAAATTAGGCTAGTTTTGTACTGTTGTTTAACAAAGTGATCGTTTCTTTAACAGAAAAAAAAAGAACTAAAAATAATAACTACCAATAAGTATTAATTCTAAAAAAAAAAAAAAAAAAAAAAAAAAAAAAAAAAAAAAAAAAAAAAAAAAAAAAAAAAAAAAAAAAAAAAA
>JAAAKQ030486249.1:0-21859 GCA_010016005.3 Zanna intricata
CAAGGAGACTATGTTGAAAAATAAAAAAAAAATTTCTAAAAAAATGTCTTGTATCTTTGTTAGGTCGGAAACTTTTCTGACCACCCTCGTATAATATATATATGCATGTGTTTTGGATGCAATGTGTGAATTTTTCGAAATCAGACTTATTGAAAAGTAACATTTTTGTTATTGCTATATCTATAAAAAAAAAGAATTTTATCAAATATATAACTATGTCTTTATAAAATAGAATTTTAATATTCCTTTTAGGATTCTGTATTCTGAAATATCCTATGAATAGGACATTTATTCATATAATAAAATAGCTTTTTACAATATAAAACATAATAAAAGAAATATATAAAAAAACGGAAATTATGTAGAAACTGTCATGAAAAATACCGTATAAAGGACAGTTGCTTGTAATAAAAAATATATTACATACAGAAAAACCATTATTATAGTTGGACTAAACATTTACAAAAAAATATTTCTCGTATCTTTTTTTTTTTGTTTTCAGTATGAAATGAAAAAGCAAAAGAGGGTGAACAAATATTATGTAACATCTGTTTGTTGAAATACAGGGCGTGAGATGCTAATAATTTGAAAACATTTGTCATAATATTTAATAAATTCCGGGCAATAATTTAACGACATTAGGATGAGAGGGTAGCACGCACTGAACACATACAATCAACAACGTTGTTCGACGCAAATCTAATACGCTCTCGTATTATAACCTACCTTCTGAAACAGAAATGACAATGGTGTGGAGGGTGATCACGTAAAAGTACCGAACCACGGTGAAAACGTTGTCCGTTTCTTTATTAGTAGATAAGATACGCATGCGTTGACGATGAAGCGTTTCTAATATTTTTAATTAAAACGTATATAATTATTTCTTCGTTTTAATAAAAATAATCACAGTAAAAAACATTCATTATGCAATTTTTCATAAAATAATTTCTGTACTTTTAAACAAAATTAAAATTATTTTTTCTTTGACAACTTATCAAACCGTAAAAAAAACTTTTTCATCCATAAAACATCAGTAATTTTATAATACCCATTGTTAATCATAATATCATAAATTTGTTTTAAAAACAAATTACATGAATTAAGAATTTGTGTATGTAATAAAAGAATCACCATTGTGTTATAATTCGTAAAGAATTTTATAAACTAGTTCAAAATGCTTCTATTATAAAAACAAGCTCAATATATAAGAAAACTTCATTATAATTATATATATATATATATATTTTTTTTTTTAAATAGCGGTTTTAAAAGAAAAAGGATCTGTACAAAAAAAAAGGTAAACATCGAAAAAATATTTAATTTAAAATTATTTAAGGAGACTTCCATTACATATTGCGGAGAAATGTCAAAAGAAATTTTTTCAAATAATGAATAAACAAATATATTTTTAATTATCTCCTAATGTGTACGTTGCAATTTGTAAAGTTAGTGAACAATAAGCAATCTATCCACAGGCGAATGAGATGAGGTCTAGTTTGTGCACTCAGGCCGACCATTCCTGAAACGTGTATTTAATTGAATCTCAACTATCTAACTATGATTAGTATTCTGGTGGGCTTAATAAAAATTTAAAAAAGTTAAAATATATTATCATTTGATGAATTTAATAATTTATTTCCTTTAAACTTGTATAATATTTTTAATATGTATTAACAATAAGAATATTATTAAACTACTATTTATAAAATTCTCAGGATTTTATATTTTTCAGACATAATTTACACTAAATAACTTAATTGTAAATTAAATACTTTTAATCAGCTTTTCAGAGAAAATTAATTAATGTACAAATAGACTTTTCAGTAAATGTGTTATTAACACTAAGACACAATTTATTACTAGATAATCTTTCTTCAGTTTATTTATTCAATGATATTGACGCGTGTTCGCAGCTCGATCAGGATATTGAGAGATTGGAAATTGAAAATGTTTATATAATTATAATTTATTAATTAAAAAGCGTAAGTAAAACATGACAAATCAATAATAATGAGAAAATTTATAGTAATAAAGGACAATAATAAACAACTCACAACAATAATTATGTTAGAATAATGACAATAGAAAATAAACAAATAATAATAATTATAAATGTCAATAACGATAAAAAAAGTAACTACGTAAAAAATAGAAAATAATCGTAATAATTTATTCACAGGTAGATAAATAATGAAAACAAGAATTCAGTCCCATTGACGAAAGACATTAGCATGACCTCTAGCCTTAACACTTTTAACCACTAATCTTTTATTAACAACAATAATGCAATAAATAAGACATGTACAAAGTTATTTTACTGCAAATATCTATGCTGTTCACAAATAAAACTTATCCTAACAATTTATGAATAAAATTTAGTACATTATCTCTTTCACTTAAGTCTTTCAGCAACTCACCGAACCAATTTTTGTTTTCGTGTACTGACTACACTGGAATTACTTTTGACGTCACCTTAATCGCGTCAAATTTGCATAATAACTTCTCTATCGTAGCACTCTCATCTCGCAGACTGACATCATAACGTCTCGCTTAAGACTGATTCGCAGAACTACTGTCAACTGGTCTTCCCCGAAGTTTTTATACTCCTATTTTCTTTACATCCCGGACCAGACCCCTGATGAGCATGAGAACGATCGACCGAAACCTTTCGTCCCACGTATTCCTAACTTGGGTCTGGTAACTCTTCTTACGGAAGAACATTTGTTTAGGTATGTCAGTGGGCAGTATTACAAAATGAGATTGTTAAACGGACCTGTTACCTTTACTAAAAGTGTTCCATTATAGACCCTTTCTGGATTTATCCAATTATTATGTTTTCTACTGCTTTCTTCTTAATTGGTTTTTTTTTTATAAATATCGAAGAATATCGGTTGCTTGCTTAATTATAATAATATTATTATAAAGAATAATTTTCAATATAAAAATTTAAAAATAATTTTTAATTTCTTTAAAAATAATTTTTTTATGTCTTCACCAAAATTGTATTTTTTCAGTCAAAAATTTGTTCGAAATAAAAAATGTCTTTTTTATTATTAAAAATTAAAATTTTCTTTAAAATAAATACTGAAAGACCATTTTTTTTTTCATTAAATATTAAAGTTTTATATAGCGAAAAAGACACGCGGGGTAAGTTGATATGATTACCTGAGAGCTTGATTACTTGTTATATTATTAAGTAATATTCAGGTTTGAAACAGAAAAAATCTTAACTATTGTGTAATCCAACTTACATTATAAACTGATTAAAATGGTTTTATATAAATGTAGTTTATATCAACTGTAATAATAGTTCAATGAAATTAGCTTCTGTATAAAAATAATCATTAACAGTGTATCGTATTACAGTGTATCGTTGTATGTATAAAAATAATCATTAATAGCATTCAGTGTATCGTTATATGATTACGACCACATTTTATGTATACCAAAACAAGCAGTTGTTTACGATAATTAATTGTAGTACGTGTATGTTATGTTACTTCATAATTAACATAATTACATTATTTTTGCAATTTTTTTTTAAACTCAATATTTTCAAATATTTTTTCAAAAAAAATTAAAGCTTTGAACAAAATGTTTAAACAAAGCTTTATCGGTTGAACATTGTTATAATAAAACTTATATTAATAATCAAATAGTATGTTTATACACGTACAGCACTTCTCACTCATATACAAACATCCACCCAAACGTGTGGAAAACCGCTTTTTGCGAAAAATTGCAAAACCACTTTTTTTCTATTTTAATTAAAAATAATTTATTTTATCACAAATTAAATGAGAATGTACAAAAAGATAAATAAACACAAATTTTTAAGGTATACCAGTATGTAATAATAATTAATTAATAAAGTACCAATCAGTAGTGATGGATTGTTTAAAACTTATAATAAAATTTTATAATAATTTACTTCAAAAGTTATACAGAGTGTTTCAAAAAAGGTGGACAGCCAGTCCACCTTTTTTTAGATTCTACGTATAAAACTAAAAAAAAAATATCCTTAGGAAAAAATTATAATTTCTCCTTCGTTCTCCCCCTGCCCGAAATTTTTTTTTATTTTTATATAAAAATTTATCTCTCAGGTTCTGATAGAGGAATCGTATTAATATCTGGTAAGCGTCTTGGTAATAAAGCTTTAAAATTAGCAAAAAATCCGGACTTAAATACCTTCGCAAATTATAAAATGGTGGATATGTTTATTTTTCAATCTGTTATATCTCCATAAATATTAGTTTTATCTAAAATTTATTATTTTTTCTAAAATATTATACATTTTATTTTTAACGAAATTACACTTTATTTTTTTTAAATCGGTTAAGAAACAGTCGAGCTATGGGAGAAAATTGATGTTGTAATTTCGTGTCATAATTATTAATTAATATTATTGTGAGAAATTTATTACTTAATTTGATACTAATTTACAATATTAGGAATTAATAAATAATAATAAAAAATTAATATTTAATCGAATTGAACGTAAAGTGGGCGACATGAAAACAGCCAAATAATTAAATCATCAATTTTCTGCAGTAACTAGGCTATTTATTAACAGATTTTAAAAATTAGAATGTAATTTTGTTCAAAATAAAATGTTTAATAAATTTTAGAAAAGATGATAAATTTTTATAAAAATAATATTTACGGAAATATAACGGATTGAAAAATAAACGTGGCCGCCATGTTATAATTTACGAAGATATTTAAGTTCAGATTTTTTGATATTTTTTAAACTTTATTACCAAGACGCTTACCAAACATTAATATGATTCCTCAATTCGAACTTTAGATATAAATTTTTATATAAAAATAACATAATAATGGGAAGGGAAAGGAAGAATGGATGTGAAATTGCCACTTTTGCTAAGGATATCTTTTGTTCATTTTTACAAGTAGAATCCAAAAAAGTATAGCCAGCCCACCTTTTTTTGAAACACTCTGTACTTTTAATACTTTAGAAGTAAAAAATGTCAAAATTATTAAACTTTTATCATAAATTAAAAACGATCCATTAATACTAACTGGTACTTATATTATTATTAGGTATTGGTATATCATAACCGGCCTCCATGGCCGAGTGGTAGCGTCTCGGCTTTTCATCCGGAGGTCCCGGGTTCGAATCCCGGTCAGGCATGGCATTTTCCACACAAGCTACAATTCATTCATTTCATCCCTCTGAAGATATACTTAATTGTGGTTCCGGAGGTTAAACAAAAAAAAGAAAGGTATTGGTATATCATAGAAATTGTGTTTATTTATTTATCTTGTTGTACATTCTCATTTAATTTGTGATATTTACATAAATTATTTTTAATTCAGTTCGTATGCAATATTTTTATCAAATAGAAAATCCTCATGCATATATGAACAGGTATATAAAAGAACAAATAAAACGTAGAACGTAGAGATAAAAAAAATGGCTGAAAAAATAAGCAAATACAGGTAAATGTAAAGCAAGAATACGACAAAAAGTAATAGCATTAAAACAACAACAGTAAACAGGTAGCAGCAATAATGGAATTAAAAATAAAAAACTCTGATGTGGACACAACATGGCTTCCTTAAAAGAAATCCAAAAATAATATGATTCTAAATTATACTTTTCAATTAATAATAAGTAATGAAATATTTAACCAAATATGATACAGACATCACATGATTTCCTTGTACCGTCCATTAAATTACGGTTACACATTTTTAAAAGTGCATCAAATTTTATTTTACCTTCTGATATTTTTTCATATATATATATAATAATTGTTATTATTGAATTATTATTTATTATTTTTTTTTTGCAATCACGGATTAATAATTATTAATATATCAATATATTTAATGTAAAAAAAAAAGTTAAAAAAAAAGATATGAAATTTGATCTGAAACGATGTATCTTGTAAGATCCAAATATTTTATTTTATTAATTAAAAGTTTATTTGGTTATAATTCTGGAACTGATAAAAATAATTACCACTTGATATATTGCTGAAAAGCTCTCAGTGAGGGCTTATTACTATAGTTAAGAAAAGGTACAAAATCCAAAATTTTTTTTTGCATTTTTGGCTTTTTTGGACATTTTTGGTTCAATCGATTGCAATCAAAAGGGGAGATATATAACTTGATGTTACAATAGTCCTAAATCTAAAATTTCAACATTCTACGGCTAATTGTTTTTGAGTTATGCGAGATACGTACATACAGAGTTCATGCGGAAACTAGTCAAAATGGAATCAGGGATGGTCTAAATGAATATTTTCATTGAAATCTGAAAACCTAAATTTTTCACTATTATAATACTTCCTTGTACGAAGGAAGTAAAAACGGGTTAATGCAAGAGGTAAAAATGTTCTGGGAAAAAAAACATTAATAGAAAATTGAAATAAAGCAATCTTATGAATCAATAAATGTTAATTTTTTCTTTTCTGAAGTAATTTCATATTTTTTAAGAATTATAGGTTAATTAATGATTACGCATTCACAGATATCGGGGCAAGTAACATAAAAAAAAAAGACTAAAATAAATCTAAAATTAAATATTATTTATTACATTTAGAAAGGAAGTTTTAATTCTTTTTTATTTATTCACATAAAAAGTCCTTACAACCATTTCTAAAAATAAAAAAAGTCTTGGTAATATGTAGAAGTTATAATAATATTTAGATATACTTTCGTAGTAATAAAAAGGATTACACGCAATATTTATTGTATTAAGAAAAGTTACAATAAATTATACAAATAAGGAAGTCGTAAACGTTTTTTACTTAATTAACAAATACCGTAAAACAAATCATAACAGAATTAATACTTTTAATAATTAATTAGTAGTCTCCTAAAATAAGTAGGGTTAGAGATAGTGCAGACTGCCACTACAAGGGCTGGTGGTGGTTATATACGTACAGAAAATGTTAATTAAAATATATTTTTTTTTACAAACTTAGTAAGTTAAGGCGACTATTAATGAAGATATCCTACACTGTTGTTTTCAACCGCAGCGTAAATCTTTTGCAATCTTCCTGTTTCTGCGTAATTACTTCGTTAATTACACAAACTGCACCCTACAGTTTTGTTTTAATTTTTAATTTTCCTTGCTTTCATTCTCTTACTATAATATATAATACATTTTTTCTCAAAGAGATAAAATAAAATGAGAGAAAAAAAATCACATCCAATTAGGAATGAAATATGCAGCCTAACTGTAAGTCGCCTTAATTTTTCATTTATAAACTATTTTCGAATATGCATTCATGACTGATATTATAAGCAAATAGTTTTAAAGAACCTTTCAACAAGAAACAAGTCAATCAAAGATGAAACAATTATTACATTTCTCAATATAAAATAAGCCACTACTGTAAGGTTTACTGGGGAAATAAAGAAAGAATCAGTTTTTTCATCTTTATTAAACTGAAATCACTCACTGTTCCTAGGTCCGAACAAATCCTATCAACTAGAAAAATTTATTAATCAATCTGTTAATCACAATATATTAAGTGTTTCAAAATGAATATCGAGATTTTAAAGCAATAAAATAATATTTCACAAGTTTCAGGTATATTAATTATGCAAGAAATGAAGTATAACGTAAATAGTTTTATATGTGCGCGCAAGCTCATTAACTGTTTGCTTTATCTTTCGCTTGACAGCGCAAGTAGCAAAGATGGCGAACGCCCAACAGAAAGCGTTCTATGTTTTACAGTTTGCAAAGTGTGAATCAGTTCAATGTGTATTCCCTTTGAAGGTTTTTTGTGATCCCCGAGTGAAAGTAACATTCGTAGATGGTGTAAACAATTTAAAACTACTGGCTATATCTGTAAAAGGTACAAACATGGTATTGGTATAGGATGATTGAGTGTAACCGAAGACAATATTGAATTTATGCATTCAAGTGTCTTTTGTGCGTAGTTTTTGGAAATCTATTAGGAAGAACTAGCCGCGAATTAGCAATTCCAATGATGTCTGCATGGAGGGTTTTAAGGAAACGCTTACAACTGCATCCATATCGTTTACAGCTGTTACAACTTTAAAGTCTGCAGATTATGGTTTGTGTGCTTGCCTCTAAAATGAAATGATGCACCGTGGCAATGAAGAATTTCTTTGTCATGTCGAATACAGTGTTGAATTAACATTTCATGTCAATGTCCGCCTCCGTGGCCCGAGCCTCTCATCTCGGCCTTTCATCCGGAGGTCCTGGGATCGAATCCCTATCACGCCAGACATTTTCACATACGCTACAAATCTTTCATCTTATCCTCTGAAAAAATCCCTGATGGTCGTCCCGGAGTTTAAAACGGGATCTCCAAAACTGAATGTTTCTTTTTGCAGTATCTCGACGGCAAGTCTAAGAGCCGTTCTTTTTTGCAGAAGCAAAAAGAATAGTGTCCGAAATGAACTATGTTAATATGCAACAACTATGGCACTTTCAACTGCATACAAACCACGGAATTTTATTTGGCAATATAATGGTGCCTCTCTTAACTGGCGTAACGCTACCTACGTTAATTGGTTGAATGAAATTCTGCCCTACGGCTGGATTAGTCACCCGACACCAGATAAACAAGAATGCTTGTTTATCTTGTTAGCCTACACGTCGCCCGATCTGACCCCTGCAATTTTTTTCTTTGAAGATTTATAAAGGATCAAGTGTACGTGCCACCGTTACCAGTTGACTTACCCGATTTGAGAAATAGAATTTAAGCAGCTTTCACAATAATAATTAAACCAGACTTGCTTACTAAGTGTGGGATGAACTCTCCTATCGGCTGGAAGTGTGCCGTGTGACAAATGTGCTCACATTGGACACTTATAGGTAAACTGTTTGAGTTGCTCTTTCATTTCATGTATAAATTATCAATGCAAGTAAAACTTAGTAAATATTACGTAGCTTTAAAACTCCGATATTCATTTTGAAACATATCGTTATTCTAAAGCCATAACTTGAAAAACAAGTAATCCAAGTTATTTAAAAAAAGTAGCGTACTCATTCTTAATAATAATAAGTAATAAGAATCCCTAGCCTGGGAAAAAAGTGAGAAGTGAAGTTGTTCATTACTGCTTTTTTTTACCGAGTCGAAAATATCAGATTTCTATACCTGCTGAATTCAGGTAATATTTAACATATTATCAATGATGACATACTAATCAGAAACTGGCTGTGTAATGAACATCATTACTATGAGGGAAAACGCTCTTCACTTTAACAGAACCAAATGCACGACCGAAAATAGAAAAATTGGGGTAGATAGTTAAATGAACATATTAATTCATCACGTTTTGTTGTAAAACAATCCGTTATATTAATATTTAAAAATTAATAATAATTACGATTATAGAAAGCTAAAAATCTTATTAAACCTACTTATATTTTAGATATTTCACATTTATATTCTTTGTTTGTTTCTGTTTAGCCTCCGGAACCACCATAATGAATGAGGATGAATGAAGATGATATATGTGAATGTAAATGAAGTATAGTCTTGTAAAGTCTCAGGTAGACAATTCCTGAGAAGTGTGGTTAATTAAAACCCAACTAACAAGGAACACTGGTACCCACCATCTAGAATTCAAATTTTTATAAAAGTAAACTACCTCTACTATGATTTAAACTTAAAAACTCTTCGACTTCGAAATGAGCTTTCTGCGATGACGAGTTCACCACTAGATCAATCCGATGGGTACATACATATTATATATAACTAAATTATTCGAATTAAAAAAAAAAAAGAAAGAAAAACAATGTTTCGCTCTCTACAAAAAAAAAAAATTAATTAAATCTGTTTTGTAAGAAAATACGTATATTTTCTATACGGGTAGTATATTTTAAAATAGATTATAATCTGTTACAAAAAGATTTATCTTACAAAAGTTTATAAGCATACAAATTAAAATTGGAATAGTAATAAAATTCGTAATACTAAACAATAAAATATATAAATGAATGTTAAACTATATACACATAAATAAATTAAATAAAAACCATAACTTTTCAATAGAAAAGAGTAACTGTCAATTTCAAACAATAAAGTGACTTCCATTTACGAAAGAAAACAAAAAGAATTGACAGTTGTGCAACGAATTTATATTATTTTTATATATACAAAGTTTACATTCTCAGTAAGTAAAACATTTTAAATTGTTTCAATACAGCTTAAAGCGGGTTTTTCTAGAACACAAGATAAATGTAAATTAAATACTTTTAAATAAATATATATGTATATAAACGGTAGACATCCAATTTTATTTTAAGTAAAGTGCATAAACTAAAGCAACGGATATAATTTATTGAAATAAAAAAACTAGTAGTAAAAAGAAAAGAAAAAATTGTACAACAATAGTTGACTGAACATACTCGTAATAAAGAAGACATTACATTTTATTTAAAATACATGGCAATCTTTATAAATAAATTATTCTTCAAGAATAAATATTTTAAATTGCTAAAACTGTTATCAGATAAAATATTATTTGCGGACAAGTTTAAGATTAATATCTCGAAAATGGACTGTCAGATTTTCATAAAATATACATAAAAATTTAGCTGGTACAGTTTGATTTCTGTTGATCACATTAAAAAAAAAAAAAACTTCAATTAATTTTATTCTGAAAGTTTTAGAAGAAAAGATAAAGAAAATAAAACTTTCAAAATCCACAAAGAAGATATGTAAAACTTGAAAATAATCAGGCTACATAAATTCAAGATTTCAGAAAAACTGCTAGAGAATACTAGCGAACGTTTAAATAAATATTTTTCAACTAGATCCCATCGAGTTTATACTTCAAACAAGAAAATGGTGAGCAGCCAATAACAATCAAAATTGTGGAATCTTAGCGAGATATATGAAAATCTACTCAACTATGAAACGAAGACTAATTCTAAAAAATAAAGTTCAATGAGAAACTGTCAGGAGCAATCAAAATCCAAGCAAAGATAAAAGATGTCCGTTTATATTGTCGTCCGTTTTGTTTAAAACAGTATTAGAAAAAAGTAACTGGGAATGGCTAAACAGTACAAAAAAAAAAAATAATAAAATAAAATTGAAAAATTAGAATTAAGACCCCAAAAAAAACCTTTCGACAAATTGGTTGGAATTTGCTGACGATGTCGTAATCTAAGCAGAAAATTTAAAAAAAAAACCCTACAGAACAGATCAACATATAAAGAAAACACCGGTTTAAAAATCGGCCTACAAATACCTTTCGAAAAACCAGAGAGAATAACAAACTTACAAAATGCATTATTATATTAAGAAAGCATTAAAGCTTCAAGTACCATGGAGAATTGATACAGCTAAATGTATCTAGATAAAGAAACCAGTAAATCAAGATCAAAAACTCATAAAAACATACGGAATGACTACAAATACATACATAAAAAATGCATCTCAAAAATAGAAAAAATGAGGCATTACATAATAGTGATAAGACCCGAGACGTTTTATGCGGCCGAATGGACATCCCTAGACCAGGATGGAATACAAAACAGTTGAAAACTTAGAAAGAAAAATACCAGGCCCAGAAAATCAGAAGATGATTGATAATTATGAAAAAACTATTAAATTATCGGAAAATGGACAAACTATCAGACGCGCTTAGGACGACAGAAAAGAGATAAAAACTGTATCAAACAGATTAAAGAAGATCTAAAAGAAGCAAAGATAAAAACACAGAATTACAGGCCGAAAATACACAAAACATGTGAGGGATTCCAAGAGAAAAAGAGCAAGAACAGAGTGGAACCAGCAAAGGTGAGAACAATAACCCAAAATGAAAAAAAAATTACTGGAAACAAAAGAAAATTATGTTGGTCAAAGAATGGTGTTGATTCTAAAAGAAGTACATTTTTTGGAGATTTTTTAACGAAACAGGATTTTATGTCCTTGTTTACTGAACGAAAATAATTTTTAAAAATGTCTCACTAACTTCCTAATAACTAAAATGTTGTCCATACCCTCACACTTGTTGCAATACAAATTCTTCAACAAATCATTCAATTTTTCCATATACAAGCTGTAGTTGCTTAATACGGAAATCAAAACCATTTATCCAAATTACACCCATTTTGGGCCACTGTATCTCCAAAAGAGACTTTTTGTGCTGTGGTGCTAATATCCATTTGAATGAAAACAAATAAGTGCAAAAAAAATGTGGTTGGGTTAGACTTTTTAGAGAAACAGAACAGAAATTATGTAATTTCAAGCCAGAATATTTCAATCAGCCCATTTTTTAACTTCAAGATAATGTCTGCAAATGACTTTGAGGTATTGTTGATTGAACCTTTACACATTATTTATTAAAATTAACAAACTTTTTATTAAAACCACGAAAGATTACATAAATTTCTTGTCGATTTTAACAATTTAAAAAAAAAAAATGTTCGTTGTTCCTTTGGCTCATAAATTGCGAATAAATATTATGTATATTTACTTTATTATTTTGTACGATATTATTAATTCTTTAGGAATTTTACGAATCGAAGAGAAGGTAGATCGTAGATAAAGGTAAAACAATTTCGTAGATATTTTTTTATTGCTGTTTCTAAATTTGTGTATTTTTGAAAACATAATGGAATGATAGATTTTAATTAAGGAATTTACAAAATTTTATACGAAAAATTAAAAAAAAAAATTACTTTTTTTGGATAGTTAAATAAGAAAATAAGTATAATATTTGAAGGTAGTCACTATTATGATAAAAAGAAAGTGACATTCAAAAACTTTCTGCGGAGAAAAAAGTTATTATTATGATATAATAATAACCAAATTACATTGTGAAGTGCGATTTCAAAGAAATTGTCTCGTTAATAATTTTCATGTAAGAATTATTATATATTACTTGCAGTAACGAAAATAATTTTTGTGAAAAATATTCCTTTAATAGCTCATAATGATTGTTTTTCATTTCTTATACCACAATATTTACTATTTAAACGAAGTAGTATAGTTAAAAGAAATGTAATTGGAGAGTAAAATAAGACAAACCTTACTTTTTTCTGTTATTTTAAAACTGAAAAAAAAAAAATTAACTTTAAAAACATTAACACTTAACTAAAAAATCAACTTACATATTCACCGGAAAGGAATGCAGCATCCTACTTATATCTACTTATGGTTTTTTTTTACTTTTGACTGGTGCTTTTGTTAAAAATGATTTAAGTTATCGCTTTTCCTATTTGCATTTACAGCATTCAGAGAATATTAGTTTCAATAATAAATTAAATTATTTTTAATAAATTTTATTTATAATGGTATTTGTATATGTCTAATTATGTTTTTAATACGTAAGCATTTTTGTTTTTAATTATTCTTTTAAGAAACCCTTAATTTAAAACCGTCTGAATAACTTTAAACAACGAATTCAATAATATGAATAGAATCTTTCTACTAAAATAAAAATATTAGTTTTATTTACTTTGTTTTCCTTTCCGAACGAATACCACAAACATTGTATAATTTATAATAATTCTTTTTTTTTTAAATTAATTAAAATTATTCCATAAAAACATGTCATACTTAATTAAAAATAAGTTGCATCTTACCTAAAGACAATCCACCTGGTAAATTAAATTTCGATCGTCGCAAACGCACACATATGGTGATTGAATATATACAGTAATAGACAGTTACAATGCATCCAATCGTCTGATGTTCTGTCCTTATAAAACATACAAGAACCTTAACTTCATTCGAACACAAAAAAACCGATCACGATATTTTATCTGACATTCTTAAGCAACAAGTTTTTATTTCAGTTTTACTTAACTCCATCCACATCCGAGTTAGATGTTTTTAGTTAAAAATCTTAAAATATAACTGAAATTTTGTAAAGGTACAAATTTTTTCAACAATCAAACATTATCAATACCTTAAAAATATATTTTAAGATATTATTATTACCTCTCTCTTTTTTCTGTTTATCCTTTGGAGCTACCATAAGTTATTACTTCAGCGGATGAATGAGGATGATATGTATGAATGTGAATGAAGTGTAGTGTAATCTTGTATCTTGTATAATCACAGTTAAAACACTCCTGAAAAGTGTGGCTAATTGAAACCCTCTCACCAAAGAACACCCTTATACATGATATAGTTTAAAAATCCGTATAAAAGTAACTATCTATAGTAGGATAAATTATAGCAACGATCAATAGATTTCCTAAGTGTACATTTTCTCGTATTGATTGAACGTTATAGTCCAGTAGACACTATTTACACCGCATTCTCCCTATTTAAAATGTCGTATTATTGCATACCATAACTACCAGATTTAGTACTACGCTCTTCTGTTTTTATAATATTTTGAAATTTATTCAAGAAAGTTTAATTATAGACATCATTAAAAATAATTCTTTCAAGTTTATATTTAATAAAAAATTAACAGTGTTTTTATTAGATATATTAATACCGAACGCCGAGTGTTACAATGCACGCGCGCGCGTGTACATGTGTGTGTGTGTGTGTGTTTGCACGCGCGCGTGCACTTGTTGGGTTATGGGCAAATGCTGGTCATAACATTTTTATTTTAAATAAAGCTGAATTAAGTATTTCCTGTCACGTAACTTTTGTGTAATCTGATTTCATTCGATTCTTGTTATCGATTCATTATATTCTGCTATTCATTATATTATATTATACTTAATAATTCACAATACAATTATATATATATATACACATAAATTTATATGATAAAACTAAATAAAATAAACACGTAATTTTAGAAGGAATAAGAATGTAAAATATTATCTTAAAAAAGTAGTGAAAAGGGGCAGAGTTTCTTTCGTAGCTTGTTTTGAATGCATTCACAAGTTTAAGTTGTGTATCAAGTTACTCTCCTGTAAGTCTTTTATTTTTATCCCAAAGGAGACATAATGTTCTTCCACTTCTAACAATACAACTACTTGGAATTATTTAGAAAGATTCTTCAGTTTGTCCATGTATTTTTACAGTTTATATGTTTTTTTTTTTTTTTTTTATTTTATCTTATGATAAAAATATTTAACACATTATTGCTAGTAAAAAAAAAAGAATGTTTAGTAAAACGCTGCGATAATACAATAAAAACAACAGTATTTTTTAAAGAACAATTATATACTGAATTTTTAAAAACAAATAAAAAAGTATACTTTAAAAAGATTAGAAATGACAAATTTATCGAAAGAAGTTACAGAAAGAGTTAAAAGCTCCTCGAATCTTCACAAAACCTTTCCCTTCTTCTTTGCGTAGTCGCTTTTTCCTTATTCTTTACTGTTCTCATTTTTTTTTCTTTCTTATTTTACTCTTTCAAACTTCCCCTACACTGAGCCGTGATCTGGTGCGTTTAAAGTCTTTTTAATACAGCTTAACGCTATAAATTTTTATTGTGTTTAACAGGTTTAAAAACTCGAGTTTCAAGCGTAAAAAACTCAATACTTTTTTTTTTAAATGACGAAAACACGGTACAATTTTTACGGATTGTTTTCTATTAATATAATATTAAAACATGATTTAAATGCTAGAATACATTTTCTGAAAAAAAAACTAAAGGTTGAAAAAGTAACGATTCAGAGAAATGAAAGTGATAAAGCTGAATTCAACTTAACTTAGTGATAAAGCTGAGTCAACATAACTCAGCCGAATGGTTTGGATGAGTATTAGTTTGATTTTGGTCCGAGGAATGGGAAGGCTCTTTATGACCATAGGCAGTTCAGCTATCACATTCAGATTGCTGCATAGCCAGTAACATAGTCGATCAAAATCCCTCACAAAATACAGTGACTGTTTGAGTATTGGCATGGATAACTCTCAGTAAATATAAAAATATAGTGTCAAGGATAAGGAATGGGTGGTAAAAAAGTCAATTTACCAATACGGATAGTTTACCCTTTCAGTATTCCATTTTAATAATAATTTTCAAGATAAAAAAAAACACGTAATCTTAAAGTATAACACATCTCAATGATCATTGCTTTTGGATCTTTCCTAGGCCACCGTTCTGCCGTTGAATTTTAATTAACAATACATTATTCTCTGGTGATCCATGGTACCATACCATATCACGGTATCGATTTGTTCGTATGGACTCTTCCGGGATATTATAAAAATCTATCAGTCGATTTTATTTCTACAGTTAATCCTATTCAACGGTTTATCAGATTATAATATTCCACTTCTCTCTCTTTTAAACAGGTACTTTCAAAATTTAAGCCATAAAATGTCGTCAAGTTCTCTCTCTATAAAGATAAATTACCTTACCTTTGATCTGTAATTTCATACTTTCTTTATAATACTCTCCTTTCTTTTAATCATACGGCTGGTTGATCTGAGCAATTCATCTATCTTTCTTATGATGTCTATATTAAAAAAACAATTTACTTAATTTAGTAACAGAGGTTAGAATTTAAAATCTGTAGAGAAAAACAAAAATTGATATATATATCAATTTATATATATATATAAATGAAACAGATAAACCAAGATTTAGTAAATAGACAAAGGTTAAATGATTAGCTAAACATAATAAGGAGCGAACGGTATCAGACGAATCGATTAATAACAATTAATAATAAAAAAATAATGTTAGGGTCCTGAAATTTTCTCATACAATTTTCTTTAAAAACGTTAAAGAATTTTATATTCAACGTTTTCATTTTACATAAAATTAATTTCATAACAAAAAAATTATGAAAGAGTAAAATCCATTTTTACAAATGAAAAACAATGTTAATATTGTAAACCAAATTTTATAAATGAGGTATACAAAAGTAAAACTAGAGATTTTTCAATTTTTTTAATTTTTAAGAAAATAAATAATTTAGCAAATTTTATGGGGTAATTTTTTTTTTTTTTTTTTTTTTTTTACCTTAGTAAATACCTTAATCTCTCGATATAAAGGCTTATTGTTTGCACAGTAATGTGATTAATTTGATAAAAATCTAAAATGTTCGTCAAGTTCAATAAATATAACTGTAAACTGATCAGTCAAATTGGATCAATGGTTCTTTAGTTTTAAGCCAATAATCAGTAAATACAAACAAAAACCGAAATAAATAGTATAAGATTGTTAATAAATTATTATTCTAACAATTAATTACATATCGTTAATAATTGATCACAACATAATTATTATCGTTAATAATTATATCACAACATTTATTTAAAAGGTGAACGAACGATTTTACAATCTGTAGCTAATTTATGTGTTGGTCGAAACGTGGCGATGTTTAGGGCTAGGGAGGTAGCCCTTCTGTCTAGGGTGTTCTGGTCCGTCCATATGCAAGAATGGATGGGGCAGAACTCCCCGATATGACACGAGGGACCATCGAGGTATGTGAGGGACGCGGAAAGTGAAGGGGGTGTAATATTCACCCCTTAAACTTGTTAAGCCCCTTAGGGACGGGAAGAGTAGCCCCCCTGTGGAGGGACGCATCTGCATTCCAGAAGGGAGGGTCAGTACGTTCCAAAGAAGCTGGGAGGACCCCGATAGGACAGCCTTAGATGGAGACTAAGACAGGGTGGGTAGACTGCTGCCACGACATTCCGCGCGATTAAGTAATGCCTAACGGCAAGTCCGGTTGCCGTGTGGGTGTGTATAAAAAAAAATGTTGTAGGTAGTAAATATCATTTTTTACTCGTAATAAGGAATTTTGAAGTAAACCCGTACATACAAGATCGATATATATATATATATATATATATATATATATATAAAACAGATAAACCAGGATTTAATAAATAGACTAAGGTTAGATGATTAGCTAAAAATAGGAAGGAGCGAACAGCATCAGATGAATCAAATGAGTAATAAAAAAAAAAGTAATGTTAGGGTCCTGAAATTTTCTCATACAATTTTCTTTAAAAACGTTTAAAGAGATGTTTAACTTATAGGAAAATATCAGTTAGTTGTATACTTTAGTTATAACTGAATTAACTCTTGATGCAAGTTTTTTTATAAAATATAAATACTAAAAGTTTAATTGAGTGTGCGTATATGTATGTATGTAAGCACGCAAAAAATTCGTGTTGTGGGTTGTGTGATATAATTTAGAGGTATGAGTGGCAATTATACAAGCATAATGTGTTCATTTTATAGACCTACCTTGAAGCTTCATTATTTATTTGGACATTGAGAGAGTAAAGGATCGCATCGCATGCTATCAAGCCGTACACATCTGTAAAATAACATTATGATACTTATGTGTGTGTGAGTATGTGTGAGCATGTGTGCGGGTGCGCCTGTGTCTGTGTGTAGACACTGCTTGAAGTATAAGCTATATATAGTAGGAAGTAGCTTCCTACTTTACTTTTTTTTCTAATATTACATTACTAACACAAACTACTCACCCTGTAGTCCCTTTGCTCAAACGTTAACCCATTTTACGGTAGCTTTAAAACGCGTGTTGCGATCGACTATCGCAAAACCTAATGATTAAATATAATATACGGCAGCTAACCTACATTCTATAACGCCAATTTATAAAACTATCGAACCGATTAACAACTCCCTTTTCACCACTATAATACTGAAATTTAATGTTCCCAAACGCAAACTACCAATTTATTTATTAATCCAACTCAGACCAATAATTCTATACATGTTATTACATACATACCTCCTCTTAATTCCATAACTCCTTTTATGAATACCTCCTCTTAATTCCATCTAAAAACAACCACCCATAAACCAAGGTGGGTGCCCTGTACATCTGTACATCTCCCCCTTCATAACAATAGATAAGAAGACTCAGTATATCTATGAGTTCATTAATTTTTAAAAACTGTATTTCAAAACTGTTTTTTAAATATATATATATATATATTAAATAAATATATATATATATATATATATATGTATAATTATGTTACATCTTGATTTATTAATAATACCTATATTATATTCGTCAATGAAAAGCGTGCAGTTCGACAAATTAAAATGTTCATGCAGTATTTTTTGATATTTCATTATTTCCCTTTATGGTTTATCAGATTGCGGCATAAAATGAGCTAACGTTTTATAAACTTCTTTGCATGGTATTTTAGAATCTGAAACACTGAACCCGATCTTAACTGAAATAAAAAGAAATTAGAAAATTGAGGAAATAAATTTTCCACTACTTTTACGATTTATCAAAAATATCCATAATAAAACACGTAAGATAATATTGAACAATTTAAAAAAAAAATATAAATACAAAAATACATCTAATTACGGTACTGGTATTACAACGCTAGAATATTTAATTTTCACTTCAAATTATTAATTTTATTATTTTTTAAATACAAATCACTTGTAATATAAACCTTCTATTCCGAAACTTCAAAAACCTATTTGAAAGAGTTCAAAATTTTATTTTTTTAATTTTCAAAACTAGTTAATTATATTATTTGTACTTAGCAAAATTTTGTAGTGTCTTTTATTATTAAAATAATAATTATTATTATTATTAACCATAATTTGCAGACAATCCTAAAAAAAAAAATTCTGGCTTCATGATGGATATCCCAATAGCCAGAAACAACAAACATAATCTTAAAAAAATATACTCTTATAAGCGATCAACTTGATCTTTGTTACCTCTCTCTCTCTCTCTCTTTTCTGTTTAGCCTCCGAAACTAGCGTAAGGTATTACATCAGAGAATGAACGAGGATATATATATATATATATATCAACGTTAATGAACTGTAGTCTTATATAATCTTAGATTGACCACTCCTGAGAAGTGTAGTTAATTGAAATCCAACCACTAAAGAACACCGGTATCCACGATCTAGCATTCAAATCCCCTATAAAAGTAATTACCTTTACTAGGATTTGAACCTTAAGAACTCTCGATTTCGATTCAAAATCAGTTGATTTACGATGTCGCGTTAACCACTAAATCAGCCCACTTTATTAGTTTTTTTTTTTTTTTGCCGGTGGTGAAGGAATGCCATTTACGCACGCCACTATGGTGTATCGGGCTCGAACCCAGGGCGCTATTCGCCAAGAGCTATCTAACAAGCTAACAGGTTCTGCCATATAACCTGCCCCATACCGACTAAGCTCCCTCACCGTTCTCCTCCACCCCGAGACCGGACCCGCACCACTTTATTACCTATCATCCTGTTAATCAACGTTCTTAAATAATCGCAACATAATATGTAATAAAGAAATAATATTATTTTTTTTGGATGACGTCATAGTGTCCTTTTAGTTAATATTTTGTTTATTTTTTTAATTATACTAACACAAAACTTTACCGTCATTACTTATGGATTTTTTTTTTTTTTTTTAATTTCTTCGATAAGTAATAAAATCTGATATCACTCGAGAGTAAAATCTCAAGGGGGTATGAAATTTTTATACAGTAGCCTACTAACAATATTAATCCCTAGGGTGAAATATTTTACGGTAATAAATAGCTACATAGTCAGCTATAATTAAAAAGGGTAGCTGATGGGAGAAATTGAGGTAATAACCAATTCAACCCTAAATTTATACTGCATAATATAATAATAATAATAAATAGACACCATATCGTAATTAAGAAAACGATAAGATCATAACAAAATATTCGTTCGATTTACGCATACGTGAAAATGCATATTAGATTTATTCATTTATCAATAAATATGGATAAAGTTAATTAACAATCTGAGCTACCTCAATTAACATGAAATAAACAGAAGTTTTTTTATACAAAATTAAAGTGTAAGACTACTTCCCACGGTTCTGTAAGATTATTCTTAACTAAAATGCTTAAAAGGAAAGACGAAGTTCGATTAAATTTATAATCTCGTACGTAAGAAATTATAAAAATTTGATTCATCGTTTTTCTATTTTAATGTTATTGGTTATTCTTATTAAATTATATATAACCCGCATAACAAAAAATAATCAGATCACTTTGAAATAAAGTAGTCCAAGATTTCTATAACGTTTATAAAATCGATTTTGAGACTACGTAATTAATGCAATTTACAACTAAAAAATTTCTGTTACGAAGTGATATTTTGGCGGCATGTAATAAAGTTCCATTTATGTTATATGAAAGGTTCGAAAGTTTCAGAAATTATAAAAAATTAGGTATTTTCCTTACCGAGGCATTTATAAAATGGTTAAAATGCCGTTTCTTTTATCATCAAAGAAAATATATTCTTTTAATAGGAAGTAAAGACAAATTGGAGGAAATGTTACATAATTTGAAAGTTTATTCGTAAACGATTAAGGAATACTGAGAAAATACTGAGTAACTGGGATTCTTTTAAAATATCTAGGTTGTAATAATTACAAAATCTCAAGACGACTTACCTGTAAATTAGGTAATTTTATCAACTTTGAAGAAAAGTACGGTAATACTTTCGGTGTGATGATTGTGGGGGATTGTGGAGGATGAAAATCAATTCTCTTTACTTTTGAGATATGAGAAGTACAAAAGTACCATTCACTTAAAATAGGAGGTTTTCATGTATATTTAGACATATATATAAAGTTTTTTTGCGAGAAAATCTCTAATACTATTACATCACTTTCATTGAAATTAAATATGCCGTAGTAACGTATCTGAAATTTTGCATGTAAAAATTTCAAAAAAGATTTGTTTTTTCCTTCTTGAGTTACGCTAAATTTAAGGTCGAAAAAAATTTGAGGTTATTTTCACTGTGTACTGCTGCATTTTTCATATGCACTTATGTTGTGAATCACAGTGGTGAGTCGAAACTTGATGCTTGTTTGGTCTATTAGTTAATTGAAGGTGTATACTGTGTTGTACTCTGAAAATCCGTGCGTTTCTATTAAGCGAAATAATTAGGGTGTCGGTGCCGGCCTCCGTGGCGCGAGTGGTAGCGTCTCGGTCTTTCATCCCGGAGGTCCCGGGTTCGAATCCCGGTCAGGCAT
>JAAAKQ030486271.1:0-19030 GCA_010016005.3 Zanna intricata
ATTTGAATACTAGTTCGTGGATACCGGTGTTCTTTGGTGGTTGGGTTTCAATTAACCACACTTCTCCGGAGTGGTCGAAGTGAGATTATACAAGACTACACTTCAATCACATTCATATCATCATCTTAATTCATCCTCTGAAGTAATACCTTACTTCCGGTAATACCGGAAGCTAAACAGCGAGGTTAAACAAAGAGTCCACGCATAAAAAAAAAAAAAAAAAAATGTAATGTTATTAACGCATACTGTGATATAATTTATAATTTTAACAGAATCTTGCAAATAGTGATGAGTTAAATATAATAAATTCATAAAGAAAAAAAAAGAAAAATAAAGAAAAAACTTTCCATAAATCTTGAAAAGAAAATTATTTTATAACAAAGGTAATCTTCTTCACTTCTTCAACAAAACATTTCCAATCTATTACTGAATCTTTTTAATATATGAATAAGGTAGGCTTTTATGAATACTTTCTTGATACTTTTATTTTAAGTAAAATATTTTTACATTAAAATATTTTAAATTATATTTCCTTTAAAGTATTCAATCTCAACTCCGCATTTTTATTTTCATAAAACATTCATAAAGTTTTCGAATATTCTGGAAAGAAATGGTGTTTCAATTCCTTCGCTGCGTCCTTTTATAACCTTTTTTCGCAGTCAATCTCAATTAAGGAAGTAAATAAAAATCGAGACGTTCCAATTCGATAGAATATAGCATATACTTATGAGACATTACATTATGCGATGCAAAGTACTACTAGAACGGTCTGGATCGATATGCTAGCAGACTATCATGCAAAATAACCCAGTTGTATGTTTCCAATTTTTCTTGAAGTTTCCTTCTGGTTGCATCCCATATATATCAAAAAGAATTTCTTTGTTAACTTTTAGGGCATACTGAATTGAATTTAAAGAGCATAACAAAAAATTGTTTTCCGTTTTATTTCCTTGCTCGACAGTTATCTTATATAAAATATTTAATAACATAAGCAACTTGAAAAAGGGATAAAATACCAGTAATTATAAAAAAAAATTAAATCATAAGTCAGATACCATGGGATCCCATTTTTCAAATATTTCAATCTTGAAAATTAAAGTTAAAAACATCAATATTTTAAGTATGGGTCCAATTCAATACCCTTCTTTTTTGTGATGAAAAATATATTTACTGGAGTAATTATTTACTTCAATAAGTTAGCCAAATTTGACGGCTATTATTCAAAGATAAATAAAATTCTTTATTAAAAGAATCGAAAAGGAGCCTTTCCTCAACCACATTACTTGATCCAAAATAGCTAACCTGCACGGACGTTTAGCCCAGGTGAAGATAATGAAGACTTCATCTGTATTCTTTGATTTTGGGTAGGGTGTTCTTTAGCTCAGTTCTGGGGTCAGTTCTATAGCAGTCTTCACTGCTGACCTCTGGCTCCAGAGGACGTCACAGTTGCATTTTTTGCGGATGACACGGCAATCCTGGCTATGGATGCTACTAACCCTGTTGTAGATTCTGCTAAGCTACAAATTGTACTGGATCAAATTAACGAGTGGTTAGCTAAATCGAAGGGAGCTATACGAGTTGGTAGAAAAGGGATTACAACAATAATTAAACTGATAGCATTTTAAGCTCCTAATATTGTATTTTCTTTAGCTCATTTTTTATTATTTTACTTTTTTAACATAATTTGCAAGCTAAATAAACAATACTAGACAAAGAATTAAATCATATCAATCACATATTATGTACCACATATCTAGTACTGAAGAGTGAGCTTTCATGGACAAGATTAATCATGTGCAGGTCAAAACATGTAGCTGAAAACACAGCTGTGATGTTTATATTAAACTGCGTTGTTTGAATTTAGGAATGAATTACTTTTATTTAGTCTTATTGGCATCAAGTTTGTTAATGATAAGGATACCTTTTTAAGTTATAAATGAGTGGAAAAAACATTACACCTTTGATTAAAAAAAACACGTAATTTGTACTTTAAGTGTAAAATTGGTGATCAGGATAAGACTTGGGATCTCATATACTATGCGCTAATTGTTCTGTATATTTAAGAGGATGGCTGTAAGGTATACGGAAGGCTTTGTCATTTGGTGTACCTATGTTTGGCGTGAACCAAAGGATCATGTAACCGATTGTTACTTTTGTTTAACAAGTGTATCTGGAATTTCTAAAAAATCTAAACATATTGTAAAATATCCTTCACTGCAATCTGCAATCTGTGAGTACCTCACAGTGAAATTATTCCAGTCCCTGAGCCATCTATGAATGTATTTTTCGAAAGCAGCAATGAAGAATCAGGCAGTACTAAAGAAGAAATAATGATTTCGAATTATCTTCCAATAAGCCACATAGTAAGGTGAATTACATAACAAGGTGAATTAAATGACTTGGTTAGGGATTTAAATTTATCATAAAATCATGCTGAACTCTTAGGATCAAGACTGCAAGGCTGGAATTTTCTTCTAAAAAATATAAAATTTTCTGGCTTTCGGAGCCGACAAAAAGAACTTTCTCCTCAGTAGTTTATTGATGAAAATGATTTGGTTTATTGGAAAAACATTTATGAGCTTACGTTGCACTTAAAAGAGTTCAATTCTCAAATTCGCCAGTTCTCAAATCTGAGAACTGGCGCCTTTTTACAGATTCGTCCAGTATAGTTTAAAAACGGTTCTACTACACAACGGTAACAAATATCCTTTGATACCAATCCTTCTTATGGTGTTAATTTGAAAGAGACATAACGATGTGATGAAAGAGGTTCTTCAAAAAATAAATTATAAAAAACATAGCTGGAACATATGCGGTGATTTGAAAGTTGTAGCTGTAATATTATGTTACCAAAGAGTGGAAGAAACGAGACAACGTAACTCCAAATGAAAAAAATATTTTTCTTGAGTCCTTACTTGAATCAAAATAAAATATTTTTACTCCCACTGCAAGCTCCCATCAAGCTAGGATTAATGAAATTGTTTTTTAAAAGCAATGAAGAAGGATAGTCTCGGATTTTTGTACATCAGGGAGAAATTTCCGAATATAAGTGAAGGAAAAATTAAAGAATGAATATTTGTTGGTCCGGAAATAAGAACGTTGGTCAGAGATGATGTGTATAACTCGATGTTAAATAATGTTGAAAGTGCAGCTTGGGCTTCATTTAAACTCGTTTGCAAAGAATTTTTCAGCAAACAAATATCTGACAATTACCACGATATTATTAATCAACTTTTTATGGGATGTAATATGTCTTTGAAAATACATTTCCTCCACTCACATCTGGATTTCTTCCCGGACAACCTCAGAGACTTAAGTGACAAACACGGTGAACGTTTCCACGAAGACATTTCGGTGATGGAAAGCTGCTACAAAGCAGCTTTGAGCTGCTTCATCCGTCCAATATAGATATAAATGTTTATTATTTTTATGGCATCTTACGCGTATATAATAGTTTTGCATTTAAGCACAACACGAGTACATGTAAAATATAATAGAAGTTAAGTAGAGTTAAGTAGAAGTTAGAGATAATAATTTTGTTAGAAATTAATTAATAATTTAAAGAACAGTAATAATAATAAGAACGTTCGTTCGGAAAAGTTTTACTATAACTTTTATTCATAACTGGTTTAAGACGAATTTCTTAACAAGAATGATCTTTGATATGTAATGTTCCCTACAAATTTTAAACTCTTAAAAAATATATTTTGTTTATTACTCCAACAGTTCATACATTTTTTTTAACGGATAAATATCCGTTAAAAAAATAATAATACATTTTTATTTTTTATTTTAACGATAACAAATTTTGTATTTAAAACTATTTTGAAATAATTTCGTGCACTGTTGTGTTTCGTTAAACTGATATTTGTTCCTCGATGAATCTGAAAGGGATTTATAATATTATGGCAGTCAGTATACCGTGATATATCTAAAAGTTTTCTTAGTCCTTTACTTTGATATCGGCAGTATATCTGTCAATAGACTGAACATTTTCATCCCGCATTCACAAATGCGATTAATTATCACAAACTGGATACAGATGATGCCACTATATACATCCTAAACATATGAGGCTATAAAAATAAAAAAATAAACAAACTAAAAGGTAATTTATTGTTACAGTCTGTAAAAACTAGCGTACTAGCTAGTACGCTAGTACAGTCTGTAAAAACTAGCGTTTTTACTAGCGTAAAAACTTTTTAGTGCACGCTTTTAAGAGCACACACACGCGAGCGTAAGAGTATGTGTGAATTTAATTACTGTTTGTAAACACAGTTTGTAAAATTTAAATTGAACCGTAAATAGCTTTAAACACAAATTTCCTTTTTCTTGAAAATTATTAAAAAAATATTTATTTTACGTAAAAAGTAACAGATATATATATATATATATATATATATATATAAAATGCAAAAATTCATTAACTTCTACGTAAAGGCAGAAAAAATTTACTAAATTTCCAGACCACAAATTGAGTGATGAAATATATTAAGCAAAACCACATCAGTTCCAGTCACGTCATTATTAGTTTATGTAATTATTTTTTGTTTACAAGATTTTCTTAAAAATAAATTTAAAATTATTTGTTTGTACATAAATTAATTACCTTCTTTTCGTTAGTCAATTCAAAAAAAATATTTTAATTATTATACATTCAAATTACGTTAAAATTAAGTCGTTAAATGCCGACCTCCGTAGCCGAGTGGTAGCGTCTCGGCTTTTCATCCGGAAGTCCCGGATTCGAATCCCGGTCAGGCATGGCATTGTTCATACACGCTACAATTCGTTCATCTCATCCTCTGAATATATAACCTAACGGTGGTTCCGGAGGTGGAAAAAAAAGAAAAAAAGTCGTTGAATAAAAATATATCGCCCTTAAATTCTTACTGTTTACAAAATCTTATAATTTAGATGTACATTCATAATAATGTTTAAATTTTGTAGCCAAACGTTTAATCAAAGCTACTTCTCAAAAATATAAATATTATTATTATACGATAATATCCTGTGGTATAGTCTGTTTACAAAATACTTTAAAATAGACTGATTGGAAAATATGAATAGAAAATATTGAAAAAAATTGAATTAGAATAAAAATTAGGATTATTTATCGCTAATTTCTTCTATTGTAAGCTATATAATTAAAACTAAAACAAAAAAGAATATAGTTTACAGTTTTGTCAATTTATTTTCACAGATATTCTGATTATAAATTAGAATATCAATTTGAAATTAATTTTTGAAAAAATTTCAACAAATAAATGCAAAAATTATCTTGAATAATACAACAATTATTGTAGGAGGATTTTGTACTTCATTTGATTTTATAAAAATCATTTTCACTAATATAGTTTAATTATTTAATTATCAAATACATATATATATATCTTAATTGTAGAATATATAATATCTTAAATTTTCTTCCGGAAAGAAAAATAATAACTTCATAAACAAAGACTGAAAATAAATACGATAAAAAATTTTATCTCTATAACTGTAAAATTTATGCTCTTGAACACGGCCATTTGTTCTGAAGCAAGGTACAATGCAGAATGTTTGACAATGATCAACATGGGCTTTTTAAAAGAAATTCAAGAGATAAAGAACGAGACACTTTATATGTATATATAAACTCCGTTCCCATAAAGTGCTACCCCAGAAATAAAAAGGTATAACTGAAATAAAGTATACAAGAAGATTGGCTTTTATAGGCTAGATTGTAAGGATGAATGATTACAGGATACATAATAAAATCCTTCTCTTTTATCTAGAAAAAAACTAAAACATTACATTATGATAAAGTTAAGAGAGACTCTTAAACAAAGCAGGAATATAGATTCCGGATTTATAAGTCCGGAATCAAGAAAAAAAATTAATCAAGAACAAAATTTAAAAAAACCTCAGAAAGAAGATTTTTCAAGAAAAAAGATTAAAAAAAAATAGTAAAGAAGAATTCAGAAGTAAAGATCAGCGAGAGGCATAAAAAATATTGACAAACAGGGTGGCGATTTCGTTAAGAAAAGTATTCATCGTGTTCCATAGTAAATAAAAAAATCTAAAATTGGTAAGAAATTTTCAGAAAATCAACTACTTAATTTTAGGCTAATTTTCTTCTTCAATCATTAATTGGATGATGTAATTGCTAAAAAATGAAAAATAATCCAAGAAATGAACTTCAAAATAATTATTATAAGTGAAAATTCAGTTTAATTATGAACTGGAAAGAATATCAAAAAATAATAATTTTATTTTAGTTGCAGACATTATTTACCAACTAAAAGAACTTACTTTTTTTTTATTTTTGTTTAACCTCCGAAACCACAGTTCAGTATTACATCACAGGATGAAGATGAATGATGTGTAGGGTGTGTGAAAATGCCATGCCTGACCGGGATTCGAACCCGGGACATCCGGATGAAAGAACTGTTTCTCTTTATCTGTTTAGCTTCCGGAACTACCGTAAGGTATTACGTCAGAGGATGAATGAGGATGATGTGTATTAATACGAATGAAGTGTAGTCTTCTACAATCTCAGGTCGACCACTCCTGAAAAGTGTGGTTAATTGAAACCCAACCACCAAAGAACACCAGTAACCACGATCTAGTATTTAAATCCGTATAAAAATTTTTACCTTTACTAGGATTTGAACCTTAGAACCTTAGAAATCAGCTGATTTGCGATGTCGCGTTAACCAATAGACCAGCCCAATGGGTTTAATTTAACTACCCGTACGTCTTAATACACTCACATTTATAAGTTGGATAGATAAAAGTTATCTCAAGAAAGATAATGACATTATCTTTCGCTGTATTATTCAAATAAAATATGAACTTACAGTTTTTTAACAAAAAGAAATTTAAAAAAAATCAGAAGACTATTATTCTAGTATATTTGTATATAAATAAAACTTGGAGAGGTCAATTTTATTCCAACAGTTTTCTCATAACAAATAAAATTATTAACGGTTGAGAGTATATTTATATAAATTTATCTATTTTATTTCACATTTAATGAAGTTTCTGAAAAATGTAGAACAACTGCATAATAAAATGATTGTTTTATGGAATAAGAAATACATTGTTTAATAATGGAGTTTTTAAATATAAATTCGCCCAGGGACTAGACATACATATATATATATATATGTATGTAAGTAGAAAATCTTAAAAATTTGATTCTATTTTTGAGATTGGAAATATATAAAAAGAAAACTACCTAACTTAACAAACTATATTAACTAGATATATAATAGATTTATATGTAATATACTGATTAATATAATTCGCGTTAATAAAACGCGTCACGAGCAGCCAGTTTGTGAAGTACTTAGCATTCTACACTTTTAATCAATTCTTGGATTTAATTCACCTCAAAAATTAACATTTTTTTTTTACATACCGTCATTCATTAAATCATACTTATTAAATATGTGCAAATGCATTTCCAAAGTATTAAAATAAAATTAAATAAAAACATTCTGTTCACTGACTTTGATGCTAATTTTATAACTGTTAAATTTTTATCTTAACACTTAAATTACTTAAATAAATTTTATAAAAATTATAAATTAAAAATAGTGGTGCACTTAGGCGTTTTTTTTTTTTTTTTTTTAGTGAGAATAAATAAATCATAATTAATCAAAATAAATAGGCTAATTGTAAAAGATTATTATTTTTTCTTAATTTGTTTCAAAAAGATAAAATAAAAAAAAACTTCCTTACAAAATATATATAATTTATATTACCTGAACTACTTACTATTCTTTCGGATGTCTTTATTCGTTTTTTTGAAAACTATTCTTAACTTAAAATTTGAGGATAAATCTTCTAAAAAAATTGTTTACTTCTATTCTTGTCTGTTGAAATCTTTAAATAAAATTAAATCAAAACATGTCTCAACAATACGCAGGAAAGTTTTCTCATTTGAAACGGTTCATAAACACGTTAAAAAAAACAGACTTACAAAATAAAATAGAGAGTTTAATAATTTTTATTTTGTCCATTTTTACTTCCTTGTACTTATTGTGATCGTAAATAATTTCGGTTTTCTGATTTCAACGGAAATATATATTTTGACCATCCTGAATCCATTTTGACTAGTTTCGGCAAGATGTCTGTACGTACGTACGTATCTCGCATAACTCAGACTATGTAAGCCGTAATATGCTGAAATTTTGGATTTAGGACTACTGTAACACTCCTACCTAGTTGTTCACCCCCTTTTGATTGCAATCGACTGAAACAAAAGTGTCCAAAAAAGCCCAAACTCCAAAATTTTGGATTAGTCCTCATAGAGAGCTTTTCAAAAATATATCATAAAGGGTAATTATTTTCATTGGTATCAGGGTTATAGCCAAATAAAATTTTAATTAATGAAATATTTGGATCTTAAAGGGGAAGGCACATGGGTTCGAATTTGACTTCATTTCTTTCTTTTTTTAATTTAAATATGTTGATTTAATAATTATTATTAACCTGCGATTGTACAAATGTTTTATAATAAATAATAATTCAATAAAAATAAAAAAAGAACTGAAAAAATCAGAAGCTATTAATGAAATAAAATTTTATGTAAAAATGTGTATACTTAATTTAATAAAGGAAGTCCATGTGGTGTCCCATCAGATTTTTTTGTTTATCTATAAAGTTTAATCAGATAGCCTAGTAATAAATGGAAGGGTAGTTAACATACTGGAAAATATTTTAAGCGAAATAGCAAATAATGAAAAGCTATCGATAATATATATTGTACAAATAAGACTAATTGAAAAAGCGTAATCTGCAACTTTCTTAGAAGATTTTCGTGCATAATCCATTACAAATCCAGTAAAATACCTACAAAAAAAAGAAAATCAACATAAATTTAAAATAAAAAAATTTTTAAAACTCTTTTACTTTAGATTATAATGAAATTCATATATAAAAAAGGAATAAAACACTTCTTGGAATTATTTATAGAATTTAACTAATTTTATATACAAATATTGAAATTAAAAAATACTTAATCGGCCTACCTATGAATTTCGTAGTACAATATTTTTCTTCTATTTAATATTTTACGCCCTGAAACCAATTTACCCGATTTTTATTAATACAATTTTATGTGTTTCTATAAATTTAAAATACGGAACCCATGTAACTATCTGTTACAGGATGTGATTATATCATATATAAAAATAATATCTTCTATTTAAGTTCTATTTTCAACCAATAATGGAATTATCTGAATAAATTTACGCTTAAACGAAATTTGAAGTTAATAAAAAAAAAAGAAAAGAGCTGTAATAAAATAAAGGACAGCTTTATTTTTAAGCGTATATCTGTACGAATAAACAGGTTAATGACATTCTGATGAAATCAATAAGATATAGATGGATTAATGGCTTTTTACTGTGAAAATATTTTATTTAACTTAATTAATGTGGAATATTCTGTTGTATATTGAATCTATGTAATAAGCATAATTTCTAAAATATAAGTGTGGTTAAAAGTTCTAAAAAGGGATAAATAAGTTATTTTACATGATATTAAAGTGTTATAGAATTATTTTTATGGACTCTTCATTGTGTAATAAATTTAAATCTGTACGGGTGTTGACTGTTATACTTACTTAATGTGATTTTTAGTATTCTCTGAATCTAGTAAGGAGGTAAATCTGATTTTAGATGTGGACTAAAATTTTGATAACTGCATTTCAAAGAAACAAGGTGTGCAAATGTTTTAAAATAAAATATTATTTTATTAAAATAAATCATCAAAAAAATTAATACAGTATTTACAATTTTAAGTATAATTTTAAAAATAATTTATTATTAAATGTCTAAAATATTTTTCTTTAAATTTAACTGTTAAAACACAGCAAACATGTTATTAATATAACGGCTATATTTCATACTATGTATAACAAAATCCTATCGGGTAAGATAAGTTGTTTCGTTACGTTTACATGACCACATAATTATAACTGAAACCGCGTGTACTCAACTCACGGAAAACAAGGGATTGCTTATCACTATAACAGAAACAATTAAGATGAACGATGATTAAGATTTCTTAGAAATTATCGGGGAAACTATTCCTTACGAATATTAGTGGACCGTAATTATTTTTTTATATTTTGTGTAATTAATTTCTAAAAGTAAAACTTCAGTGCAGAAATATACAGTAAATAAATATATTTAAGTTTGAATCACAATATTTTTATTTAAAAAAAAATACTTAAAAATAAAAAATCTGCTAAAATATTTCAAGACTTTCCTGGATATTAATAATAAAAATTAAAAGAAGAAAAGTAAAAATATATAATAAATACATATATATATATATATATTGTAGAGGTGAGGAATCATACATACATATATACATATACATACATATATATATATATATATATATATTATATATATATATATATAAATTAAGCTTAAAAAATTTTATTAAATAAAGTTTTCTATATATCTAACGATTACAATAAAGGCTAAAATAATATTCAAAAAACTTTTCAGTATTTTAGATCTGGGGTCAATAATTAAAAAAAAAAAATCCCTTTCGGCATTTCGGAAGGCAGAGGTAGCACACCAGTGTTAAGTAGGTGACAAAAAGATCTCCACCTTAAAGTTAAGAAAAACTTCCAACTCACTCAATAAGACAATGGTTGAAAGGGAAAAAGTTTCATATGTTTAGCATATGGGACAAGTCCCATCTTCTTACAATCGCAGCAACATTTTGATCATCCCTTGCCGTATGGTTGGACATATGAAAAAATGTTTCAGACAAAAGTTTTAGGTAAACTTTAAATTTTAGGTAAAACCGTAGTTTTTTATACGGATTTGAATACTAGATAGTGGATACCGGTATTCTTTGGTGGTTGGGTTGGTTGGATTTCAATTAACCACACGTATCAGGAATGGTCGACCTGAGATTGTAAAAGACTACACTTCATTTACATTCATACATATCATCCTCATTTATCCTCTTAAGCAATACCTTACGGTGGTTCCGGAGCCTAAACAGAGAATAAAAGAAAAGGTAATGTTTAGAGGACTAACGACCACTTTAAACAGATTCGATACTGTGTTTATTAATAGAAATATGACTTTTTTGTCTTCGAAATCCCATTTTTTCCACTCCCTGGGTCAGTGGTTGGTGGTATCAAAAAACTTTATTTAGATACACAGCTTTATATACAGCTTTAAAATATATATATAAAAATTTAATCTATACATACAGAAAGATTTATTATAAACCTTTGAACCGACGGTGGTTTTGGGATCTGCGGGATTGGGGGATGTGAAAAGTGGAGATATGTCGAAATTTTCCGGAAGTCGAATCATGGTTCTCATTTCAATATCTTCTCTTCTTATACCACTCTTCTTATGAAACCTGCTTAATTATACACATTTCATTATAGCTCTATGCTCTATGTATAAAGTATAAACATTTTTTGGATTGGATTGGGCAATCAAAAAATTTTATACTGAAAGGAAACGGTTGGGACAAATATTTTAAAAGTGACTTAAAAACAAAAAATTTTGCCGTAAAAAAATTTCGAATATTAAAAACCCTAACAATGAGACCAATTTATTATTTTTCTCATGAGATAGTAACATTAACTAAAATTTTTTTATAGTGTCAACTACTGTAAAGAACTGTAGGTTCTGTAGACCGCTTTTAATAATTCCCATGAAGAATATTTATACTCCTGATCACTTAAGGTGTGTCACATACCAAAAGATAGATAGTTTCGAGGATTTGCTAAATTCAATTTTCTTATCTTTAAAAGATGAAAAGTTACTGAAAGGTTAGCATATTTTGTAAACCGACAGTATTCTGAACGTCTTTTTATAATTATTTTAATGCAATAAACATTTTATAAATAACTTTTATCATAAAAATATACATATAATTGTTAAAATATAAATCATTTTTTAGAAGCTAAAAAGAATCTGTTTAATTTCCAAATTATTTAACTGATTTTATCTCATTTTATCGCAGTAATGTCATTTATGATGGAAAATAAAATTAAAATTGAGAATAAAAAAATATTGATCATATTAAATTTTATTGTCTTATAAATAATCAGTTGGTCTCGGGTTTGATTCTCGGCATTGTTTAGGTTACCTAAAAAAACATAATTTTTTTTTTTAATTACTCTTCCACCTAACTCATTTTCTTTATTAAAATACGCATTTTGCTCTCCAAGATCGCAATCCTAAAAAGTACTATAACTATTAATAATGTACAAAACGAATTTCTAGAATTTGCATTTATAATGTGTACTATTCTTGGTTTAACATAAATCCATGGGAGATAACATCAGTTTTCTTAATTTAGTTCTTACTTAAGAACAGTAACACTGCGGTTCGTAATTTAATACACTAGCCAAAACCAAATCCAAAAGTTATTGTTCTTGCATGACAGGAACAACCACTGTATTAGTTATTTCGCATTCAAGAAGTTATTTTATTATTATTATATTTTATCATCTTAAGATATGAATAATTATAGTTAAAAAATAATGTTGCAGCTAATTTTTAAATAGTATAAATTGGAAATTAAGAACCGTTGAATAATTTTTTTTTTATCCATCGCCTTTATTCGATGTATTTTTTTAATAAATCTTAAAGCAGTATAATTTAAAATAAAGGCTGAACAAAAAGATCTTTCAACATAATATTTACCGATTTCACATAAAAAAAACCTGCTAAATATATATTTATATATTTTTTAAAAAGAGAATTTCGTTTACGAGCTTAGTAATGATGATGATAAATGTAGTAATTACTCGTTTCTTAGATATCCACCATTAATGTTAAAAATGTGAGATCTTTGCACACAGCCTTATCACTTCTTTATAATAAAAATTATATTCTTTTAAAAATTAATATTTAAAATAAAGCATATTTTACAGACGAGGTATGGTTAGAACTCAACCGATTATAAAAAAAAATTAACTTTTAGTTTAGAAAATCTGTAGATATTTCATTAACATTCCCTTCATTCTAAGAAAACCGTTGGGTAATTATCAGTGTAATTTTTCGCAAATACAATATTATTAGAGTATTGCCAAAAAACCCGTAAAAATCTTAAAAACAAAAATATTGAGTAAACTCAACACTAAAATTATTAGGAAACTTTAAACGTGTCGAAAAATTTCTAGGTCGTATGCTCAACGATTTTAGGGAAACGAAAAATAGGTTAAAATTAGCATCAAGATACATAGAGAGCATTAAACATTTTTTAAGTAGCATTTTTAAGATTTTTAAAAATAATTTTACTCGACATCCAATAATTAATTTATGTATAATAATTACATAAGTAATCAATTTGGGATGTGTCGTTTTTCTATAATTTTGTAAAATAAAGATGATTACATGATTACTATTTTTTTAAACTTTAATGATGAATTTATAAAAACAAAAGTACCGGGTGATTCAAAATGGACTTACATCTTTAAAGTTGTAAAGACCTTTTTTTACTACATTGTACAACCTATCTGCAATCGATTTACAGACTGTAGCCAATAAATCAGGCATTAACTCTGCAGCTGCGGCGTTAGTTCAGTCTTAGCTCAACAAGATCAGCAGGCAAAGGTGGTATACTATAAACCCGATCTTTAATGAAACTTCAGAAGAAAAGATCTAGCCGGGTCAAATCTGGGGAGCAATGCAATTAGACCTTCCACCAACAATTCACCTGGAATAGAGTAACTATCTCGGACTTCTAGGCGATAGTGAGGTGGTACCTCGTCTTACCAATAACAATGGTGTCCATCTTGGTCTTCATCGTCTAAAATGAGGAATTAGAAAACTTTGAAGCATGTCCAGATAAACGATACCGTTTACGGTTGCTTCCTGAAAGAAGAAGAGGCCGTTCTATCTGGAAGAAGAGAGCAACCTGTCTCAATGAAGTTTTGGTTTGTCAAACCTTCATTGGTTTTCAATAACACTGGTGGCAGACAAGTAGTCAATCAAAACGTGATATGTTTTCCTATGAAATTAGACCTAAACCGAATCTGTAATGTATTTTAATAAGTTTTTATATGCTTTTAAAGCTGTGAAGTCCTTTTTGAATCGCTCAGTAAATTCAAATGATTTTCTTAGAGTTAATCATAACAATACATATATTTGTCCTTTTACAATCGTTTTTTCAAAATAAGTCGAAAATAATTATAATTTTATAAAACGTAAAAGATGTTAATTAAAAAATGATAATTTGCAAGTTCAATTTTTTTAATATATTTATAATTGTATGGAATTTTATAGTTTTTTTTTCAAGAATTGCAAGCAAAAAAACATATTTAGATATTTAAAAAAAATCCGAATAATGTTTACTATGTACGTTTTACTATGTATATGTTGCAATTTTATAAATATTATACAGAAGAACTTCATACTGATGCAAATCTAAAGTAAACAAATATATATATACGTATATACATATGTAACTGACCCAAGAGGATACAAATATAAATGGATCCATACTCACGTACACGGTCTCTTCCTAAAGCCAAAGTATATGTATGAATAATTCAAAACTAATTTTTTTCCTAAAGATCAGCTTAAGAAAATCCCATTTTCTGGACATGTCAGAATTATAAACACTCCTGTATCTTGTAAATAATAGTCGAGTCTAACAGTCAAAATTTTTTAAGTCCATCAAAAATAACGTACATAATTTTGACAAATAGTAATTCATTTATTACGACCTCCAATTTTAAATTTATTAATTGGATTTTAATAATTTCAAGTTTTTATATTTGTATTTGTATCACTAGCTGTCCGGTCTAGCTAGAACCTAGACCCTTGCGGTTCAGGTTAGCCCAGGCAATTACGGAGCCAACTCAGGGGCTCCTCGGGGCCTCCCGATTTATACTAACTTCTCGAGGTACGTACAGTCTCCTAGGTACTAATTACTAATCTACTACCTACTACCTACTCTCTCGTGGTAGGCCCAAGTAGCCCATGACCGTAGAGCTCCCTTTGCTTGCCATTCCCAATATGCCAGGGGGACCGGCGAGCTTTTGCTTTGTAAATTTCCCATCCGGGCATCCGCAGAGTTTTCTTCAGTCATCATTCCCATCTACCCAGAAAGCACCGGCTCCAGGACCCCACACTGTATGTTATTGTGGTTGTGAAAGTAATACTGGATAAATAATAATAATAATAATATTCAGGCTTTATAGAAACCAGGAAAAAAAATTACAATAGTAATTATGGTAAATAAAGTACACATACCTATGTGAAGACGAAAAATCCACAACATATTTCTTTGTCATAGCAGTAGAAATATAATAATGAAGTAAAATGATTAATCTATTTTTTCCTTAATAAATAGCTTTCATTCAAAATTTTTCACTCACTGGGAGTGAAAAAATAATGAATAATATCTTAACCTTCAAGGGAGCTAGGGCCTCGGAAGATGGCTTAAAATCTTCTCTGGGATAACAGGAATGTATCCTGAAAATCTCATAGTAATCCGATCGGTTGGTTCGCGGGTGATGAGATAACAAACAAAAAACAGACAAACTTTTTTTTGCGCTTTTGAGGCCTCATTGAACCACTTGAGTTCAATTGGAACAGGATGGTTCTCTGTTCATTTTTTTTTCTTTTCAGCACTAATCTTCTTCTTGCGCCAATACTCCTTGGGCCTGCCACTGAAAACACTCTAGTTTTCCTGATGTCTATAGGTTTGAATTTTATGTCTGTATCCCTAAGGGTTTTTGTAATTGCCAGCTTTATTCAATGAGTCATTCTGCGTGATGTCCATTCAATCAATCCTGTTTTACTTCCTTGATCCATCGTGGTTGTGCGGATCTATTCATGAAGAACTTGATTAACCGATTTGCTAGTCTATACTCTGGTGTTCTAAGTAAGTGTCCGAGGAAAGAAACTCTTTTCTTTCTCATCACATCGATGACTGGAGTAATTCGCTTGCACACCTCGCTGTTTGGACTTAGTCTCCAGAGACCATCCAGCAGGATTCTCTTGTTGAGGCATTTTCTGATGATTCTCCTTTCTATCTTTAGGAGTTTATCAGTGTGACATCTTGTGGTAAGGTTAAACAGGGTTTCACCTCCATAGAGAATTTCTGGTAGTACCACTGTGTTGTAGTGTCTCAGTTTTGTGTTAATCGACAGACAAACTTATAACCATGAGCTGTCAGATTGAGAATGTTTCTAATGCATGCTAATGTTCGCCTTCAACCTACTAACAAATACCCCTTTTGAATTTTTAAAATCAGAGGATTGTTTGCAGAGATATTATAAGAGCACCCCATTGCACCTCCCAAAAGAGCACCCCCAAGAGCAACCCGTTTATTACCAGTTGATGGTGATAGTCGGGTCTAGCCTCCATTAGGTGCTCGCATACCTCACTCCTAGCGTTACACGATTAACCACGGGAAGCTAATTATTGTTAAAAAGAAATTAATTTAATATTATTTAATTTAACGTAGATTTAATAGCTATTATTAAATAGCTGGGTGAGCTGATAAGAAACTTACATTTCTCAATTCATTGAAGTACATTTATTTTCGTTTTCGAGATGAAATATATTTAAAAACCTTCTCAGTTATGCCAAGAAACATGGATAAAAATTTGATTGCGATTGATCGAGTAGTTTTTTGTTTATCCAGAACAAAGAAAACCTCTCTTCTTTATATATAACTTGTAGTATAGACAATAGATTAAAAAACATACTAGCAGTAGTTGTAGTAAAAACAAAAAAAAAAAAATAGTAATAATAATAATAAACTGGTCGAGTAGAACTTTGAATATAGATTCAAGAATATTAACACATATATGTGACTTCGCATGTAAAACATTGAAATTATGAGTCCTTATAAAACAGAAGTTCTTTTATTGGTGGAAAAAATTCTTTTTAATTAATACTTTAATTAAAACTCACTAACCATGAAAAGCGTGGGTGAAAATATTATAAAGTTATGATAAGATTTATCCGTATAATTAAAAAAAAGAAGAAATTTCGTTTAAGAAAAGCCTTAAAACGAATGGAAATACTGGACATTCAGATTTATTTATTACTCGCAGCTTTAATCTAAAAAAATAATATATTTTTATTCTCAATTTTTTTAATAATAAAATTAAAGAAATGACTTGCGTTTTATTTAAGAAGTAAATTATATTTTATTTATGTCGAAAGAAGATTATATACGAGTGAATAAAGATTCGTTTTTATTTAAAGAACTTTTTTTTATACTTAAAATAATAAACTGTATGAAATAGCTGTAAAATCATATTTTTTATCGATGACTGGAAAGTCAGCACATTTTTCTTTTCTTTAATCTGAGTTGATATCATGGAATGGGTAGAAATTGTAACAACGGTGTTATACCAGTGAACTTTAAGCTGTCCTACATTTTTTCTACAAATGGATTCTACAACACTTGTCACTTCCGTTGAGTGGTCTTGTGAGGAAGGAAAGAAGAAGAAGGGTTGTTATTCGCATCCCTTCTGTGTCACTTCACAACCCTCCCTCAATTTTTCTTTAAAAATCTTTATCATTTTTTCGTCTTTTTTTTATTTATGTGTTTTTTTATTACACTGTTACTTTTTCTCGTATTAATTCTTAGTACCACGCATACGTTTCAATTTTTATACGTGTATCATGTAAATATATCAGTTATACTAAACAATAAATTTTATATACTCAGAATTTACATACTATCTCTCATTAATTTGGACTAAGGTTCAATTCATAATAATGTTGTCGCATTTTTCAACAAATTATAATCATTTTATATCAGAAATGTTAGCTTTTTGCACCCTCTCTCTCTCTCTGTTTCTGTTTAGCCTCCGGAATCACCGTAAGGTATTAAATTCAAAGGATGAATGGGGATGATATGTATGAATTTAAATGAAGTATAGTCTTGTACAGTCTTAGGTTGACCATTCCTGAGATGTGTAATTAATTGAAAACCCAACCACCAAACAACGCCGATATGCGCAATCAAGTATTCAAATCTGTACAAAATTAATTGCCTTTTCTAGAATTTGTACCTTAGAACTTCGAAATGAGCTGATTTGCGATGACGAGTTCATAACTAGACCAACCCGGTGAGATGAAACAAGTCACTTACATAAATAGCATTTCCTTTCTCAAGAATAAAAAATATCTTATGCTAAGCTTATTACAAATAATGAAGAATAAAGTAATTTTCGGCTGTCTTCTACAATTAGCCAAATTAAATTATTAACATTCATAATGTGATATTGGAACTAATGATTAAATAATATATTGTAATGAACTAATTTTAAATTTTATTAAAACGTAAATTACAGTTGTTTAATTATTTAATCATTATCTTACATAGTAATAGTTTTTATAATAAAAGTGTTATTTATATGACAACGAAGTAGAGGAATTAGTTTAATGACTCTACAGTTTCTGCCTTTCCATGCGACTCTTTCATTTCCGTCCTGACCCAAAGAACAGTTGTAGTAAATAATATAATACAGTTTATCATAGTTATTTCAAGAGTTAAATGATAGCCATACGACAAAAGTAATATTTTCAAATTATTTTAAAAGATTCATTCATCTTCAACACGGATTAAATATATTTGGTAATAACAATTTATAATTTTATATTTTACTTATTATATTCTACGCTTTTAGTTACATTATAAAAGAATTTTTATTAGTAAAAATTTAAATATAAATGCACAAAAAAGAAAAAAAGAATACTTTTATGTTAACAATTTGCCGTTGATAACTTTAATTCTTATTTTGACTTTTATCTAACAAATAATTTTTGTTTTTAAAATAGATTAATAAGTAATTTATATGAACAACAATTTTCAATACTTATTTGGAAAAATACTATCCTTTTTATGTGAAATCATAAGCAATTAGATCTGGATTTTAATAAAATTGTACACTAGAACAATTACCTGCTTTAAAAATATACTAGCGAGATATTATTTAAAATAAGCAGGATCAAATTGCTGCTGAAGGATTGTGCATACATGTGGATGAAAGCTTATTTTCGTACGGAATTATAATCTT
>JAAAKQ030486282.1:0-11783 GCA_010016005.3 Zanna intricata
ATGATTTCAAAGTCGTGAGTTCTAAGGTTCAAGTCCTAGTAAAGTTAGAAATTTTTATATGGATTTGAATACTAGATTGTGGATACCGGTGTTCTTTGGTGGTTGGGTTTCAATTAACCACACCTCTCAGGAGTGGTCGACCTGAGATAGTACAAGACTATACTTCATTCACATTCATACATATCATCCTCTGAAGTAATTACCTTATGGTGGTTCCGGAGGCTAAACAAATAAAGAGAGAGAGACCATAGGAGGGCATTTTCAGTACAGGTGAATAAGGGAGTGGAATAGACGGTGAAAAACCTCAGCAGGCTTCTGGGGAAGATGTCAGGAAATAGAACATTTAAGCAGAAGGTGTATTATGCACATGTAGTGAACATGATATTTCTGTATGATGTCCCGGTTTGGGAAAGGGTGCTGGGGGTAGACTTAGTACAGACCAGGCCCTGGAGGGAGTGCAGCAATGTATGGCCCTCTGAGTTGCGTGTATATATGCCTCCGTATCCACTAAGGCCGTATTGGTGATAACTGGGGTCCCACCCATGTATTATTCAGAGTGAAAACTTGCTTTTTTGAGAATCAAAAAAATTAATTTGAGAAGCAATAAATCTAAATATAGGATGAACCGTTCAGATTCAGACTATAATGTATTAAAATCACTTCAAGAAATTTATCTAAGAAAAGGAAATTGAAATCGGCAGATTCTACCATTTTAAACTCTCTTCCAACTTTCCAAAATTTAAATGGCCTTAATCTTTTATATAATCTTGATTTTTCCTAAAAGGTTTTGGACTAAAAGTTTCTGGCTTGGAAAAACACAGATAAATATAAAACTCAAGTTTTTTAAGAAATTCCAAACTATATTTAGCAATAAAAGAAAAACCTGTGAGTTACCACCTAGTGGTGGAATACTCATTTTTTAATCAAAATTGTAATTCTAATGTAAATATTCTATGTGAGGATAATTTTCTGATTATTTTGAAATTATTTATGGGATTAAGTACATAGATTTTTTCATTCAAGTGTAATTGAAATTGTTTGAAACAACAAATCCACAAAAGCTCAGTTTTGATGCAAAAACAGTGTACTTAACTATTACTGCAAAAAAATAAAAATAGAATGAGTTATGCATATTATGCAAATAAAGTAATAATTACTAATAATTTTATTAAAATAGTATGGAAAATAATTTCTAAATGAAAAAAAAAAAACAGTTGTAACAGTAACTGTATAATAAATGATTCTGAGAAAATTAGTAACATATTTTGTTGCCAGTACTTTCAGTTTGTCAAGAAAAATAAATAATTAGAAGAAAAAATTTGTTAGAGATGTACTTTAATGAGAAGTAGCTATTGTGAAGAAAGTTCCTGCATTTATCCAATAAATTACATTCTTCATGTTTAATTACATTATTTCTTCATTTATCCAATAAATTTCATTCTATGGAATGTGTTTCCATATTGCAAGAAATCAAATTATTTATTCAAATTATTAAAAAGAGTGATGACTTATTAGCTAACTTATAATTATATTCTCATGCTTTTTAAAATTAGTGAAAAACTCTTCAAATAGAGAGATTGCTTTTTCATAGTCATTTAGACCTAGAAGATCGTAGATCCACAATGAATGCCACTCCACGTTAAAATTTATATATAAAATGATTTAAATAAACGTATGAGTGATGTTTTCTTCTATACAGATGACACATTATTTGTTATAGAAAGACATCCGAGAGCTTAGAAACAATACATTATTTCACAATAATACAATATTTCAATAATGGGTACATTGACCCATTATTTCCTTGGTAAAAATTTGGATATTAATATTTGTTTTCTTGTATTTTGTAAAAGGAAGTATTGTAATTGAGAAAAAGATCAGTTTTTAAATTTCAATGGAAATACACTTTTTTTTCGGAGATGAAGGAATGCCATTTATGCACGCCACTACGGGTGTCTCGGGCTCGGACCCAGGCCGCTATTCGTCCCGAGCTAGCAACCAGGCTAACAGGCTCTGCCAAGGTGTTGTTAGGCATAATATAACTTGCCCCATACCGACTAAACCCCCCCCCCGAAGAACTTATCCGTCCTGAGACCGGACCCGCAATTAATCATAACTCAGTCTTGGGGGGAATGTTTCGATTGAGCTCGGAAGTTCTCTTCTTGACCTCTCTAAAAACGGGACCTGCAACAAGTAAAACAGAGCACAAAGAGACAACACATGAAACAGTCACGCGCATCTGTAACTCTCACTCACACATCCACCCCGGTTTTTTTTTATTTGCAAGAGTCGGTGTCTGTTCGTGTGTGAAAGTATGATTGTGTGATTTTTTTTCTGTGTAAGTGCCTGTGTGTGTGTAAAAGTGTTTGTGTAGTATTTATTTTTGAAGGTGTGCATGTATGCATGTCAGAGTTTACGCCGGCAGGGCAGGAGTTCCCATCCTCATCATAGCCGTCCATCTCCGAGCGACGCACGGCGGCTCCGCAGGAGGCTGTGCCTTCCCCCGGCTCCTTCCCGTCTGTGTTATAGCACTATCGCTACAGGGATCAGGGAGTCCCATTGCATCATTATCGCAGCCCATCCCCGCAAGCAGGGACGAACTGCGTCTCCGCAGGGGGCTGTTCCCCCCCTCAGGCCACCAAGTTAATTATTATGCCACTGATCTTCTTCGGCTTTCTTTTCCCGGTGACCCATCCACGTATTCGCTCCCATCTTTGAGCATCCTTCAACATGGTGGCCATGATATCTTCAGGCGTCTCCTCGGTGTCCTTGTACGTATTGCGTATGTCTCCCCACCTGGGACATCGCAGAACCACGCGTTCAACTGTCTCTCTGTCCCCGCAACGAAGGCAGCTGCTCCACATCCTCTTGCCAAAGCGGCAAAGGTAATCAATCGTTAAACGTCCCATGTCCAGAGAGGAACTGCGAAAGGTGATGGTCAACCTCGCCACAGCGTCTCCCCAGCCAGGGGCCGATCTCAGGTATGAGACGCCGCGTCTAGGCAGCAACCGAGGAAGCCTCCCTCATCTGCTGCCATTCTTCTGCCAGTATGACCGCCGCATCACCTCTGGAAATTTCCTCGTAAACCCGAGACCTGTGTCTTGCGATGAGTTCCAGACATAGGGGGCACTCCAGCGAGTACTCCCACCGCCAAAGCTGAAACCGTTCTATAGCCTCTTATAATCTTTAGACAACCGCGGCGCTTCACTGATTGCAGCTTCGCCGAATTTCGCTTTTTGTCCAGCGCCGTAACCACGCGGGCACCACATATAACATTATGGCAGTCGTGCCCGCGAGAATGAGTCTCCTCTTTGAGGCACTAGGGCCGCCCAGACAAGCCATAAGTCTACCGAGATTGTTCATCACATCTTCCGCCCTTTTCGTCACGTTCTCTATATGATAGTTGAAGAGACCACCCCTCTCCAACCAAACACCCAAATATTTAGCTCTGGGATGAGTGGCACCCTCGACCCCATCAACCTCAAACTTAATGGGTCGCAACTTTCGTCTATCCGCAACGGCAACAGCCTGAGTCTTACACGGATCGAGCTTCAGGCCTCTCTCAAGCATCCATGCGCAGATTCTTGTTAAGGTATTGTTGGCCGTCTCTTCCACCTCGGGCTCGTTTCTCCCGTCGATCAACACAGATACATCATCCGCATAAGCAATCACCCTAACATTCTCAGCGAAGTCTAGCCGCAACACGCCATCAATAACGTTATTCCATAGGAGAGGGCTCAGAGGAGACCCTGAGGCACCCCTCCCCCCAAAATGAAATGGAGTTCCCCTCTTCTGTGTCTACAACTATTTTCCTTTCACGCAAGAAATCCTGTATTAAAGCGCGTAAATGGCCGGTGGTTCCTCGCTCCACTAGAGCCTCCATTATAGAAAGGTGCAAGACGAAACGCATTTTTAACATCCAGGAGGATCACTAACGAGGTCCTCCTGGTCCTCCAAGTGCCCGCACGGGTATGCTTAGCCCATCTAACCACTTCTGTGATGGCATCAGTCGTTGATCTCCTCTTTCCGAACCCATACTGCGCCGCCGACAAACCTCCAGAGTCCTCGATCTCCCTTTCTAGTCGCTGGGCGATAAGCCTCTCATAAACTTTTCCCAGGTCTGGCAGCAAATATATCGGGTGGAACTTTCGCTCCTGACCCGCCTCTCTCTTTTTAGCGATCAGCACCACACTTCTGACCTTCCATGTTGTTGGAAACTCTGCCCTTAAAAGGCCAATGTTCATCGCCTCGAGGACCAACCACAGATCACCTCTGATCAAGCCTTTCACCAATCTGTCCGGTACTCCATCCAGACCAGGGGTCTTGTTGAAATTTGTTTTTTTGACCACCGCAGTAAACTCGTCAATGATGACGCGAGAAGGAGCTTCCCATTCCGTCCCTGTGATCCAGGAGGGAGTAAGGGTGAACAGCTTCCGCATCGCTTCTTCAGCTACAGCTTTCGGCAGCAAAGAGGGAGGTGCACCGCATCTCTTCATGATAATATGGTAAGCCCGTCCCCACGGATCTTCATTTAGGTTCTCTAGGAGTTCCTGCCAGCATTTCCGTTTCGCACTCTTAATAGCGAACGCGTAAGCCACTCGTGATCTCTTGTACAGGTATTCAAGCTGTGGGTCTTCTATGAGGGCGCGCCTACTACGCTGCCACCTCCTTTTAAGTGTCATGACCTCCCTTCTTAAGGTGCCAATAGCCGGATTCCACCAGTAAGTACCCCATATGTTCCTCTTAACAGCGGGCCGAAGTTTGTCCGCCACCTCCTGAACCAACGACTGAAGAGTCTCCGGGTCTTTGTCGTCCACAAGATCGGCATGTCTCAGCATCGAGTCAGCAAAGTCGTGAATTTGTTCCTGGGTTGGCTTCCTATTGTTGTCTGCGAACATGCCGCGTCATTTCAATGTTGCCCAGCGAAAAAGCAATTCCAACATGATCAGAGAGGAAATCCTCCTCCAAAATCGTCCACTCCAAAGCCAGAGAAGCCAAAGGCTCGTCTATCGTAACAATGTCTAATACCGAGCCCGAACCTCTACCCATAAAAATGGGGGAGTCGGGGATGCCCATAAAGATCATGTCCGACGTTCTAGTTATAGTGGACAGCCTTACTCCTCTGTCAATATTGCGCATCCCACCAAGCGCAAACGCTTCCACATTAAAATCTCCTAACATCATCAGTGGGCGGGAGTCGTCCTGAGTGTCACCTCCAGTCCACCAGAAACCGTTCAAACGTGTCCCCGTCGCAATTCGGGGAAATCCCCATCCCCATAATGAACGCAACCCCCGGCAAACGGAGGATGACGAATCCTCTGTACTTTAAGAGGCCACTCTGATCAAATTTACCGGCAACATCCACTACAGCCACGTCGCCATCCTCATCCATCATCCATTCTTTGGACTCCGCCATCAGTTTGTTGGGTCCCGTGAAGAAAACCAAATCGTAGTTTCGACGCGTCGCCCAACTCAAGGTCAGGTCATGAGCGACCCTCTCCTACCGACATTCAACAGCAGGCACTTCATAAACAGATCGGCACGTCCGATCTGGTGTTCCTCACGCTCGCAAACAGCACTCCCAGTTCGATGACCCTTCTGGTTACATTCTAAACATCTTGCCTCCTGCTTGCAGGCGCTGATCTGATGGTCGGTCCCTCCGCAACGAAAGCACATCTTGGTGCGGTCGGGACCATTGCATCTGGCAGTCGAGTGCCCGATTCTCCAGCACCGAAAGCAACACTGTTCCTCTCGTTTAATCTCTAGCTTGCAAGAATGCCAGTCCACCACCACGCGGTCTCTGTCGGCCAACTTCTCCGCCGCTCTGGCAGATATCTGGATGGTTACCCGCTTCGTCTCTCCATAGACGACTCGTCGGCCCGATACCATAACCGGGGTATCCTCTCTGGTCACCATGCGAACCGCCGACTTCGACGTCCATATCCTTTAATCACCTTTGATCGTAAAACTAGTAGACCTTCTGTCCAACGGGTTGTTGGCAGTTATTACATTATCAAGTTTGGTATCAAGTCTCTGGAAAATGTCAGTCATTTTATTGGAAGAGTCCCGGACCCTAATCTGGACTTCTTCGCCTCTGCCCTTCTTGACCGACACGATTTCATCAGCCAAGTCCTTGCTAACTCCCTCTCGGACCTGCCTAAAAAGGTCGGCATAACAAGTGCCTGATTTACGGACAGTCACAAGGGGACCCATCGGATGCTGGGGCTTCTTTTCGCCAGGGTTAACTAGATACAGCTCGATACTATCCTCACCAGTCTTAATTTTTCCATACCGAAACTCCAAAATTTTGGCGACCCGCACTCCAAAGCTGTTGTTAGGGGCGCAAAAGTAAACATTTTGGGTCGCCATTTTCATCTTGATTAATGCACTGCATAAATATCTGCCGAGTGCTTCTTTCTCCTCATCCAGTACAATCGCTACTATGGTTCCCCTGTCCTCATCTTCATCCTCGGGGTAAATAACGTCCACTTTTTTAACTTCTTTAATAACCGTACCGAACGGAATAGCTTTTTCAGAAGCAAGCTTCTTCGATATCTCAAGCGACCTCTCATTTAGGATTTTATTGTAAGTACCCATCTTCGCTTCCCGGGGGCCAGGAAAACTAGGTCTTCCTCTATTTTGCTTGGAGGGGATTTGACTATGACTTTGACCTTTTGGTACACGTCCAACGGGCACTTTAAATGCACAATCTCATTAAGGTCCTGTAGTGAACCCGACTTGAGCACAGTCTCGACTTAGGTCTCTCAGCTTAGACCTTTCAGCTAGGACTTTTTCAGTTTGGGCTGCATTCTCCGAAGTTAGCCTCACTTTTGCGCTTGCGTACAATGCCAGCACCGTTGACTCCAGATTCCTGGCAAGTTTCTGAACACGAAGGACCAAGTCCTTAATTTCAGTTTTCGTGTTCCGGTTGTCCGTACAAAGGGCAATAAGCTTCTTGATCCATCAACTGATCCATGTCAGATCCGTCGGAAGAATCGCCCTCCCTGCTATCTTCCACTAAGGAGTGTACTCGCTTTTGAGGGCGAGGTCTTTCTTCATCCATTTGTTTTCCACAGTGAGGATCCGGGTTTTTATCCTGGTTCTCCATAGAGGATCAAAAAACTAGTGAGTTGATATCCCACACGTCAAAATTGGGGGGGGGGGAGTCGAAAATGTATTCGATCAAAAAACGGATCAGAAACATTTTTGGGGGTAGGGGGTTCAAAAAGTTTTGGAATCGAAAAAAAGGAAAAAAAAATTTGGGGGGCCAAAAAAATTATTTTCGGGGTGGGATCGGGAGCAGGAATCCCGGATCGATGGAGATCCGGTTGGGGAAAGAAATCCGGGTGACAGGGCAGGAAAAAATCGAAAAAAGGAGGACCCCTTATAAAGTAGCGTGAGGACTTTAAGAAAGAATCCTGTATCTATCTATAGCAGCTCTACGAGAGAAATTTTCAAAGTCAATGTTTACTATTTAAAAGTATGACTTTTACATTGTAAACAGTTGTTCAATTTAATTTATTAATCGTCTAGTTGTAACTTGTTAATACACTTAGAAAAATTTCCAACCAATTATACAGTATAGGTGTAACCTATAATTAATAAAATCGTAAAAAACTTACTTTCAAATCCGAAAACCAAAAGAATCTTAATCACTTATTCACAGTCCAAATAAAATAAACCTTAAAAACCAGTCCAACACAGCGCAAGACGCACCTTAAGCCAGTTAGGCCCTATAAAAGGTACCAAACTAAAAAATAAAAAATTTGTCCGTTTACCAAATCATCAGAAATTTTGTATATAAGTCCACAAACCTTCTCACCTTATGTTCCAATTAACGAATCCACAGAAATAAACCAAAAACCAACCAAATGACACACCTTTCATAGGAGCAACGCAGAGCACAACCAAACACACTGAGTGGTCCCACTCGACTCAATGGAAATACATACTTTAATGCAGTATAACTAGTTTCAGTGTGACATATGTACGTATGTACCATATGTATCTCGGGTAACTCACAAACAATTAATCGTAGGATGTTGAAATTTTTGATTTAGGACTGTTGTAACGTCTAGTTGTGCACCTCCTCTTTTGATTGCAATCGACTGAACCAAAAGTGACCAAAAAGCCCAAAATCTCCGAAAAATTGGATTTTGGACTTTTCTTAACCACAGTAAAGTGAATATTTAATATTAATTGAAAATTAAAATTTATAATTATATTATTTTTGGATTTTTTAGTTTAATTTCTGTTTAATTTTATCTACATTAAAGTTAACTACAAAGTAACTGAAAAGCAGACCTCAAAAGAACAACATATATGTTTGAGACATCATGCCTGATCTTTAATAAATAGCAAAAAATTCTTATATTTTAGTTCATTACTCCTCTGATACTGTCGGACAGTATTCTCCCTAAGTCAGAGTTTATCATCATTAAATTTATTTTTTTTTTGTTGCCAGTCATTTAATTGCTCTTTGGTTTGATGTAATTTTTCTGATTTTAATTTGTGTACACATTCTCTAGTTTTCAAATTTTCTCTCTTTTTATATTCATCATCCTCTCTTAATATTTTTATTCTTTCCTTGATCTGAATGTTTTATTCCTCTTTATATTTATCATCTTCTCTTTATCTTTTTATTCTTTTTTTTGTTTTAACACTTTCTTCCTTTCTATATTTATCATCTTCTCACTTTCATATGAAATAAGTTTAAATGAAGTGCAGCAAAAAATTTGTGTATGTAATTTAACAGGTGTATAAGTAAGTCAGGTGATGTCCACATTAGATTTTTTAATATTTAATTTCAGCAACTGATTAAATGCTAACATAGCCAGTATCTAATAACTTAGATTGGAAAAATTAGTTAAAAGTTCTTGCATTTGATGATTGATTGTAATTTACTATGGAGTGAGTAATTAATTAAATAAGCTATGTATTAAAATATGTATGTATGTAAAGTAGGTATATTTATAATTAGGAAGAATATAAATTTCTAATCAATAATGTAGTATATAAAGACTCTTTATTATCAGTTAATTTTTCATTATTTAGGCTTAAATATTTGAGGTGGTACATAAAAAAGATGAAATGAATCTTGTAAATGATCCTTGAGAAGTTACATAAAATTACTGCTTATTTGTTATATGTATTCAAAATAACTGTTTTATCAAAATTACTTGATTTTGTAAAAAAAAATGAATCAGAATTAAAATGTAATAACGTTTGTATTTCTTTAATTGCTTAACATCAGATCAAAAAAATTAGTAAAGTTAATCCTAATTTAAAAATGTACTTTATAAAATATACATATATATTTTATAATAAATATTAAAATACCATTCAGCCTTTCTGCAAGTATAGTATAAAGGAAACAATCTTACCTTATTTTACAACAGTCAAAGTGCTTTCAGGCCTAGGCCTATCATCAGTGACGTAAATATATTTTAAAAAAAAAACATTACAGATACAAATAAATAACAAAAAAAAAACATATTGAAAACATTAAGAAGAGAAAAAAATTTAAAGAAAACAAATATTTCTTCAGTTAAGTTTAAAATTCTGTAAGTCAATAATGAAACAAATCAATCAAACAAGTAATAATACAAACTTAAAAAATTTTAAGAAAATGTCCCCATGGAATTTTGTCTGCAGATTCATGAGTCGAACCTTTGTTTATATTTATAAATATAAGCTTTCTAAAATTTCTATTTTTTTTATTATCATGTTCAATATTTACTTTTTCTACAATTTCCAAATTATGCTCTAAATTAGTAATTTTATGATTATTAATGATTAAATGGTCAGCAACATTGGAAAAACCTATTTTGTAATTTTTGAAAGATCTGAAACGTTCATTGAACATTATTTCAACATTGAAACAAATGACATTATTTTATCAATGTATACTTTTTTCACTATGATTACATTTTATTTTATAAATATCTGAAAAATCAAATCTACTTTTTTATTTTTTCATTATAATACTTTGTTTTTGTATGATAATAAAGATTATTAGCAGATTTATATAATTATAAGCATCAACTAAGCCTTTTAGTTTTTTATTTGTATAGAAGTAATTTATAAATTATTTTCATTTTCATTAATCATTAATCATTAATCATTAATCATTTATTTTCATTTTTTTTGTTAATGTAGCTGTAATGTATGTATTATTAAAGTGTTCAGAACTACATTTTTTATAAACATTATCACAATGAAGTATGATAACCTATTTTTTGAAGCAACTTTTTTATATTATTTAATTTGCTATGTAATTCTTGTTTAACTTTGTATATTTTACAGCTCTACCAGTCATATTTAAAAAAATATTAATCTTTTAGGGCCAAGGATGATTGGAATTTTTATTTAAAGTAATTTCATTTGAAGTATTTTTTTTAATATATTCCAGTTATTATTTGATTGTTTTCATTTATATTAATATTTACATCCAGATAATTTATTTTTCTATTATGTTTTATTTCATGTGTAAATTTTAAAGTTTCATGATAAGAATTTAACTTATTTAAAATTATTTCATGTTCATTATTTATAGATGGTTCATATATAACTAACAGATCATCATCCTATCTGACCCGTAATAAACTCTGATGTATATGATTTATACAAAAACTATTTTATTTTCAAAATCTTGAAGATTTATTTCTGACATTATAGCAGATGAAGGAAAACCCATGGGCAGAGTATTTTTTTATGTTTAATAAGTTCCATTAAATTAAAAATAATTTTGTTTACATAAATTTTTAATTATTATTATAATATTATTTATAAATTTTTTGTCTTCACCTGTTCTTATTAAATTCTTTTTTATAATAGAAATTGTATAGTCAATAGGAATAATAGGATACATATTAGTAATATCAAAATTTATCATTCAAAAATGATTAATTAATATTATTAATTGTTAACTTATACCCTATTAATTTTTAACTTATATTTATACTTAATTCATACCCATTTTTAATGTTATATTTTTATATTTATATTCTAATTTAATCTGTTATCTAATTACTTTATCAGTAATTTAAGATTATGTAACTAGGAACAGTTTTAAAATTGACTAACGGTCTCATAGGCAAACCCTCTTTATGCAATTTTGGAAGACCTGTAATTTTTTGTGCACAAGGTTTATATGGGTATAAACCGCTACAATATTTCAATTTATTATTATAATTAAAAATTTCTTTGTATTTTACTATAAAATTTTTAGTAATTCTTAAAAAGTTATTTGTTTGGTCATTAATTTCTTCCATTAATAAATATATAAATGAAAATAGTTTTAAAGACTAAACTATTTTCATTTATATATTTATTAATTGAATATTCATCTACTAAAATAATAACAGGAGTTTTTGTTTTATCAGATTTAACAACCACACAATTATTACCTTTTAATTTATTCCTTACATTATATAATCTAATTTTATTTTTTTTTAAATTTCCAATGTAAAATAATTTTTATTGTTATTTTTATTTTTTAATTTGTCAATTTTGTTACTTAAATTAATTTTTATTATATCTTTACCTTCATTAAAGCAATTAATTCTAGCAGTATTAAATACTGAATCTATTATTGCATGTTTGGTAAATTAAATTTAATTGAATTTCTAACTGACAATTTTTCTTCATCTTGAAAAACAACATTTGTCAAATTTACTAAATCATAGTTTATATTTATAAAAATTTAATTATCTTTATTTACTACATTATTAATTGCCTGATTAACATTACGAATGCTATCACTTTCATATCTACATTGTTAT
>JAAAKQ030486282.1:11883-33667 GCA_010016005.3 Zanna intricata
AATTATCTTTATTTACTACATTATTAATTGCCTGATTAACATTACGAATGCTATCACTTTCATATCTACATTGTTATTACTTCCTGCTCTGATCAAATCATTTATTTCCATAATTTTCCTTAAATTATATATATAATATAATTTTGATAAATTTTAATAAATTTATTTGATAAATCTTAATAGCATTCTGGATTTATGTACCAATAAACCTGTTACTGAAATGATTATATTTAACTTTTACTTAGTTGCAATATTTTCATAGAGAGGTACAGGAAGGACATAATATGTCTATGTATAAAAAAATCATTAAAAGAAAAAAAAAATAAACCAATTGTGTATAAAAATCAATTGTTTAAAAAAAAAAAAAAGGATTAAGGGCAATAGAAATAAAATAAACCTTAACACAGAGATAAACTAGCAAAACAAACTCTTCTGAGTAATTTCTAATATTTATTTACATTTATGAAGTATTTCTATTTAAAATTTATATGACATTTGCTTATGTATTTTAGATATCTTGGGGAAAAGTATAATTTTATAGTTATTTTAGGATAATTATTTGTTTACTGCTGTTGTTGATAACTGTTCATTCATTCTAAATATCCATAACTATTAAAATAAATTTAAATATATTCTGAGTCACAAAATAAATAAAAACAACCTCATATAGAGATACAGGACATACATAATAGCTATGTATATATATTAGCATATATGCATGAATGCACATACACAATCACAAATTAATTTCTAATATTTATTTACATTTATAAAGTATTTTTATTTAAAATTTATATGACATTTACTTATGTATTTTATATATCTTTGGGAAAAGTATAATTTTTTAGTTATTTTAGGATAATTATTTATTTGTGTATTGTTGTTATTAACTGCTCATTCACTCTAAACGTTCATAACTATTAAAATAAATTTAAATATATTCTGAGTCACAAAATAAATAAAAGCAATCTCACTATCTTTATTTTCCAATTGTTCATTCTTGCTTTGTTAAAAACATTCATTTTTAATTTTTACATGTATGAAGCTGTATGTAAATAATTATTAATATTTGTCTATTTAATAATATCTAAACAATCCCATAAAAAAAGTTTTCCAATTTAAAAAAAGAGAAAATTTGTTTAAATAATAATAGTTTTCAATAATAATTTTGCAATGAAAACTAAACTGGGAACACAAATTATGTATAGAGTATTATGAAAGTCACAAAATCTTGTTCTACCCATTATTTAAAAAGAAATCTTTATTAAGAACGTTATTAAAAAACTTAACTGAAAAAAGATCTCTTAGAATGTTCTTCAACAAATATCTCTTTCAATTTTCTATGAAAATTTTACCACCTTTCCGAATAAATAAACAAAAATATTTTTGTGAACCTTATGTTTAATAAAGTACTGCTTAATAAACAACCTAGTCCACTGACTCACTTTATGAGTAAAATTTTAAGATTAGAAAGGAGAGTTGGATAAAATGGAAGAAACTCTTTATTAGTAGCAGTTTATCTTCTGACCAAAGACTGATGGTCTAATATTTATGATGAAGCAACTTCAAGAAAGATATATGTAAACGGAAAGAATCTGCTGATGGAGTATCTGGTTATTGAAAAGGCTCATATAATGTGGGCCAGAGGGAGTCATTAAAAAAGGGGATAAAGTAAACCCCTTACTTTAAACAGGAAGCAGAGAAACGGGCTTGTGAAAATGTGAAGGAGATGTAAACATAATTCTAGGTGTGTACAGATAGGTCTGATAGAGCAGAGGCATAATCTAAAACAAAGTAGCTTGTTGTTAAGATAATAGTTAATATTATCTTTTCTGCAATCACTATAGTTTCTATGTTTCATAATCCTCATATTTGTTTAGCTTCATTTTTATCTATAGTTGACTCATTTTGAAATCACTCTATTGTACAAAAATTAGTACAGTAAGTATACTAATTGTACAAATTGTATATAATCTAATCTAATTGTATATAAGAGAACTACTAATTGTACAAAACTTAGTACAGTAGATTTTAACAGTGGTTTGGTTCTGAAACATGTCAAGAGATAAAAGAATGAAGCTGAGAATGGTAAGTAGTACTAATTATAGAAAATAGCTTGTTCTCATCCTGCTATTCATTAACTTGATGGATAGTATACTGAGGAAAAGATTGGAGAGAACTGATTAGAATAAGTGTTATAATGATTTTTTATGATCGTATAGGATCACTTTAGTCAGTCTATTATGAAAGTCTTTTTAATGGGATTGTTTGGGCATTGCAATCCTCCCAGTACTTTTTCCTACGTTCCAGCTTTGTGTCCTTTCTAGTGCTGAACATTTTTGTGTTGGGAGTTTTTTTTGTGAGTGTTAAGCAAGTGTTTTTGTTCTTGTTTAATGTTATCTTATGTGTGGTGCCTTCTGGTGTAAGACTAATTTTCTTCAGATTCTGTCTTATTTCTCTCGTCCATGTGCATCCTGTTCTTTTGTTTTTTGTTTGTTCTGTTTTTTGAATTGAGATTGTACTTTACTAGCTGTTTCAGAAGTCTTGAATCTTGCATCCTCATGGTTTGTCCAGAAAATCCTTGTTTCCCTAGTATCAGTTATGGGTATGAACATTTTTGTACACAACTTTGTCAGGCACACTCCACCACTGCCCGTCTTTTTGGTACTTTTTATTGATGCAGGTTCTTCCAATTCTTTTTCTTTTGATTTTCTGGAATCTATCTTTGTTCGTTCACGTGGAAGAGATTGTTTCTGCTGCATATATGGCTTCTTGTTTTATAATTGTATATTGCAGTATGTTAATTTTGCAATTATTGATAGGCATTAGGTTGTTTATTATTATTTCTCAAAGGTATTTAAATTGGATTACTATTTTGATTTTATTATTGTTTATGTTTACTTCTCTTAACTGTGTTGGTTTTTGGGGCATAATTTCTATTTTTTCAAATGATATTTTCAGGCCAGTTTTATTTCTAATGTTTTAGAATTCTAATATATGGTATTTAGCTTCACTGATGTCATTTGTTAGCATTGCAAAGTTGTAGACGAAACCAAGATAGTTTGTTATGATTTTTCAGTCTATTTTTATTTTTGGGGACATTTTTTGAGCCAATCCCTCTTTACCAATTTCTATAGTGCATTGAATAATAGCGGTGAGAGCCCATCCCCTTGGTGCAATCCTGTTTTGATCTCAAAGGGTGCCAAAAGCTTGCCTCTGAATTTTACCTTCGACTTAATATTTGTGAGGATGGGTCAGTTTTATCGTGTTTATTAATTTGTTATGTAGTCCAAGGTGTCTTAGAATTTTTATTAGGAATTCTCTGTGGATGGAGTCATAAGCTTTCTTGAAATCTACAATTGTTATCGCCATTTCTCTGTTTCTTTTGCTGTTGTAATCCATTATTAGCTTGAGACTTATGATCTGGTTTGGACCGCCCCTCCAGGGTTTGAAACCTCTCTAGTATTTTCCTAGTTCTTTCTCGATTGTGAACCGATCCTGTTGAGGATGATTCTTGAAAGAATTTTGTATATTGTGTCCAGGAGTGAGGAGATTCCCCTGTAATTGTTAGGATTTGTTTTGACCCTTTTTTGTATACAGATGGATAAGGACTGTCGTCCAGTGTTCTGGTAGTTTCTTCTTTGATCCAGATATTTACAAGCTGTTGATGAAGGACAATTTTTGCTGATTTTCCTGCTGTTTCCAGATTTCTACAAAAGTCTGATCTTCTCCTTTGCTTTGTAATTCTTCATCTCACTCAGTGCTTGGTAGACTTTCTTTTATTGTGAGAGGGTTAATGTTTTCTGGTGGTGTTATTATTGGGGTGTTGGTGTTGAAGTTTAGGAGTTCTATCGTTCTTCCCAATTTAATTATTTGATTAAATATTTAGTTAGGATTTTTGTGTTGCATTTATTATTATGGGCCAGTATTCTGTTTTTATTTTTTATTAGTAGGGTTGGGGGTTTGTATTTTTGGACTGATTTTTTGAGGTTTTGTAGTAGTCTCTCGACAGTGTTTTATTGACTTCAGTGTGTCTTTATGGTATTTTCTTTTTATTCTCCTTAGAGTTTGAGGATTTCTTTAGTTTGTCTTACTAAATTTTGGAAGGATGTTTCTGATTTTTGGGATTGGTGAAATAGTCATGCTTTATGTCTTTCCTCCACTGTTTCATCACATTCGCTGTTCACTCATTGATGTTTTTATGGGATTGTAAAAAACAATGATGATTGTGAAAAATTCTAATTCCTATTTAAATTTAATTCTTCTGTGATTTGTTTAAGGTTGTTGACTAGATCTTTCGATTTATCCGTGATTGTTACTTTTTTGGTTGCTTTTTATCATTATCATTCTTTATTAGTTGGTTAGGGTCCACTTTTCTTCTAGTTTAGGGGCTTGGTTTTGTTGCGTTTTTTTTGGGGAGTAAGTTTAATTTTAATTTTGACTACATAGTGATCTGAGCCTGTGTTTACTCCTCGAAGGACTTTTACATAATAGATCTCTTTGTGGTGGTGTTTATCCATTAAGATATGAACTAGTTGACATTCTTCTTAAGTGTAGTCGGGGCATTTCCAGGTTTTGAGGTCTCCTCTTGGAATATGTGGATTTCAAGATTAGGGTGTGGCAGAGATTGATAAGTCTGTATCCAGTTTTCTTTGTTTTCTTTTGGACAGGCCATTTTCCGATGATGTTTTGGTATCTTCTTTCTTTGTCTAGTTGAGCATTGAAGTCTCAGATTAATTGTCTAACATGATTTTTGGGGATGTTATTTGTTGTCAGATTGAGTAGATCCCAGAACTTTTCTGTTTCTTATAATCTTTTGGAGAGTTATTTTTATTATTAGTGGGTGCATGGGTGTTTATTATAGTGTAGGTTTTATTAGATGCTTTTAGAGTGAGTATTGAGATATTTGGGGAATTGTGACTTCTTGTTCTTGTCTTGTGAATTCTTGTATGGAATTTATTATTTTTAGGCTGACTAAAAAGCTTGTTCAAATAAATGGACATTTTTCAACACTCTCTTCCCAGATATACCTTTGAAAGGCCTATATTCTTTAAATTCTATGGCATCCTGGTAGGTGTTTTTTATTTTCTGCAGACCCATGAAGAAAATTTTGTGTTGGTCCATTAGGCCAGTTATTAATTTTAGTTTATCAGTACGCATGAGCGAGTTTACACTGTGTGTGAAAATGTAGCTGATTTGCTTTGGTTTGATTTTAGACTTATTTTTTTTGTTTTGTGTTATTGTTGGGGGATTCTAATGCTTCTGGTCCCATGTTGTCTTCTAAGTAGCAGCCCATCGTATCAGAATGCTGCCTTCTCTGAACTCTGGTGTTGTTTGGTTCAGCTGGTGTAGTATTCCTTAAAAGACCTTTCATGGTTGGATCTCAAGGGAATCACCTGTGGTAGGACTAAGTTCCAAGTCACTACTTTAGATGTGATTTAGTGATGTGAAATGTAATGATAAATCAAGCTGTAAAGTTTGTTTAGATTCAGTTCACCAGACAAATTTTTCCTATTTGTTCTGGATATATTCAGGCACACCTTGTTGAGGCTCAGTCTGATTTTTCCAAACTTGTTATTTTAGAGAAAAGTTACAAAGTCTGATTCTAAACATTATGGCCTACTTATTATGAGTTCTTATAATTTAAAATCCATTTATAAAATAAACCTTATGAACAGGAAGATTTAAACTGGTTCAATATTAAGAGAAAAATCATGCCTTTATGAATACATGTACATCCAGCAGGAGTATTTGGGTGGTGGTCATATAACAACATCATGTAAAGGTAAATAATGTCCAAGAAAAAAATGTATGAGAATCATAGAACATCTACACCTCAGAAGGTAATATGGCTTAACTTTTGGAAGAAAAACTTTTATACAAAGTTTTTCTGATATAAAAATTTTATAGATTTTCAAGTAAAATGACATTTTAAAAAAGGGAGAAGAATTTGAATATCTCAAATCAATAAATTTTGAATTGAAGAGCAGAGGCTTTTTGGAGGCGGACTGAACTTCTTGAACAATATGTTTTTTTAATTTTTCAGAAGGTATAAACATTTTTAAAAAGAATTGATTTAATATTGCACTATTTAAATTTTTATTTACTGAAAGTGAGCTAGGGAGTACTACCCTCTTGGAGGAGAAAAAATCTAAGCATCCTATTCTTTATGATTTTTAACCTTTTTTTTAAAGAATGTTTTTAAACATCAAAATGCTTCAATTATTGTCAATTGTGATCAGATAAGGGGCAAGAATTCTTGAAAATCTTAACATTTTTTCTGAAAGAAGAAATGTCACCATGTTCAGTTCCCATGTCACAAATTTCAGTTTCTGTTAATGAGAGACTAGAAAGAATGAATATTTTAAAGGAAAGATAATCAAAATCTGTTCTTTGACTATTAGCATTTTTAATTTTTTCTGAGACAGAATGCATTAAAACAAGAGATAAATATTAAAAAAAAACATTGCTGAAAAATATTGCTCTTTAATATAGGATAATTAAAGAGAATGCAAGTGACAATTTTGTTTATAGTACAATTCTTTTTTTAAATTTATTTTAACATGCAAGGGTCATTCAATAATTAAACAAACAAATAGCTGTACAGCAAAATGATTTATTAAATAATTTTTTTTTCAACTCTTCTACATAATCTCCACCAACTTCTTTGTACTCATCCCATATTTTTAACCCCTCAGTGAAGAATTCCTTACCTTGATCTTGAAGCCAGTTTTGTATTTATTTCTTTACCTCTACTTCATCATTGAACTTGATGCCACGCAAAACTTATTTCATTGGACTAAACAGATAAATATCCAAAGGGGCAAGGTCAGGGTTCTAAGGAGGATGAGGTAGGAGCTTCCAACCCACTTTGCCAATAGGTCCCAGCATCGGTTGTGCTGTATGAAGTCGAGTGTTGTCTTGAAGAAGAAGGATCACTTTCCTCTGCCATCCTGGACATTTCCTCTTCCAACGGACTTGACTTTGTTCTCAAACATAACTGAGTAATATAGGCTGTTGATAGTATGTTACTCTTCCAAATAATCACAGAAAGTAGGACTAAACATGGTCATTCCAAAAAATGGTCAACATGACATTAGCAGATGATGGTTGCATTTTGAATTTCTTATGAGCAAGCAGTTCAGGGTGTTTCCACTACATGATTTGATGCTTGGGCTCAAGCTCAAAATAATTTATCCAAGTTTCATCACAGGTTAAAATCCTGTCCAAAAAAGCATCACCTTCATTATTGAAACAATTTTTGAGTTCAGTGAAAATGTGAAAACTCTCAGCTTTGTGACAAATGGTAAGCTTTCTGGGAACCCAGTCACTACATAGTCTGTTGGCACACATAAGGAGTAGGCTTTAAAACATTGAGTTTTTCTTATCTTTTGAATAGATCTTAAGACATTCCAAACAAATAAAATAAATTCTGCATCTTTATAGAGTCTGGCAGAATGCTATGACAGTTTTTATATCAGTTAAAAAAATTTTTTTGTGGCATCATAATCTAGTGCGTCTCTGATTAGATGGCATTCCTGATATAAAATAAGAAAGAATTTCTTGAAAACATCCAGAGAAGTTTTTGCTAGTCATGCAACATTGTATGTATTGATTAGAAGTTATTGTCATTGGTATAGACCATGTCTTGTTGTTTGGCTTCCTGGAACTTGAATTCAGAGTACTTTTTTCAACAATTAACTGTAGTTGAGATGTTAGGCTTTACCTTCGAGATAACACCAAAAGAAATTTCTGTGGTATCATAATCTAGTGCATCTCTGACATAAAATAAGATACCCAGAAAAGAATTTCTTGAAAACATTCAGAGAAGTTTTTGTTAGTTTTGCAACATTGAATGTATTGATTAGAAGTTATTGTCACTGTATGAATGTCTAACTTGAAGAAGCATGGGCCTTTAATTCTGAATTTTGAAACTGTCCAGTGTACTTTTTTCTTTGGAACTATCTCAGAGATGAAGTTTTTGAAATTCAATTGCATTAAATGATTGAAGTTAGGATATAAACAGCAAAAACTGCAGCAAGTCTGCAAGAAACAGTCCATCATGACTCTTGAGAAACTTTTTATGTGTGCATCCACACTTAATAAGCAAAATTTTAAAATTCTTCTTTAAAAGGCTCATTAAAAATGTAATTTCTAAATTCATTTTTTTTTTCTACATCAAACTTGTTCCTGCTACTAGACCCTATGTAGAAGTACAAATTAAACATTGTACTCCATGGTGTTTAAAATAATTATTATTCATTGAAACCATAGGTACAATGGAACAACAGGAACACTATAAAAAAAATTACAATATTTATTAAAAATACTGTTTTAATAAATGTTCTTACACTTCTTTGTATTATGTCTGATAGTTTAGTATTTGTACATGGTATAGTTTACGTATTATGTAATTTATTTATTATGTATTTCTATTATATTTGAATTTGTTGGATTTGTAATAGAGTTCCACCTAAAATCTTCGGAGATATTTAGAGAAAGTTTTAGTGTTGCAGTTTTTTTCTGTACCATCTGAGAAATAACTACACTGCATTTTAATATCTTTCCTAGCTAGCAATTACTTAATACTTTAAATATTAAGAAATATCTCTAGCACAACTTCAGTGTGGTTTTTAACTAGGCACACTCATCTTAGAAACTTCCGTATCCCTAAGAAATTTGAACTATTTTATTCAATTTACATTATAACATGATTCTCTAAATAAAATTAAGAGTTGACTTCATGTTTCTTGTTCCTGTGCACTTTCTGAACTCAAACTGGATTTCACCTAGTGAGGTGAAGTCCAGTATTAGTGAAGTGGACTGAAACTTCCACTACAATATCTTTTCATATATGAATTATTTTAGTTAGGATTTTGGAAATTCTGTATGTCAATTGATGGTACAATAGTTCTTAATTCATTTGGTTCTGATTTTTAGGATTGCAATTTTTTAACTTTTATTAAAGCTTAGGCATTTCTCCAGTATTATAAACAGTATTTTTTAAAACCAACTTCTTTAGCCTTTTCAGTCCTTTTTAAAATAAATAGTGCAGTAATCTGAACAGTATATCAGAACCGCAACTGTCTTAATCTTATTTTAAGTATATAATAAGTATTTGACAGAGCTCATAAATTTCTTTTTCTTTCTCCAACTTATCGTCATCTATTTTTGTTATCATGCTGGGTAATTCTTTTGTATATTTTAATCAATTCTTTCATTACTGGGAGAAAAACAGTACGTAATTCTTTTTCTTGTATTTTTTATCTTTCATTTGTCTGAATTAATCAGTGCTATTTTTCTACATGCAATATCTAAAACTATTTTCTTTTTTATTTAATATTTTCTCTTCAACTAGTCTTCTTTTGTTGATTTAAATGGTATATTTATTTTATTTTTCAAAATTTGATATGTTTTCTTGACATTTTCATCTTTTACACTTTTATGCCTTTTTTGTTCAATAATATCTTTTGTTATCAAGGTTTTCTGCTACGTTTCTTCTTTCTTTATAAACTTTCTTCTAATGCGCCATAATTATTTCCTTATTTTCTTTTTGGTTTTATTAATTTCTTTTTATTATTCATAAGTTAGTTTTCTACTGCAATTGCTTTTTCACTATTAACTTCTAAAGCTGTTGCTTTAGTTTGTTTGATCTTGATTTTACATTATTTTTTTAATCTAATCATATCCCATCTCTTTTTCCTCATATTCTTCTTTTATTAATTAAACTACAATTTAAATTTCATTAAAACCATATTTTAATCACCGTTTTTATTTTATTTTTAAATTGTATATTCCTTAATTTTATTTTGTAATCTCTGCCTAACCATTGCAACCTGTCTTGTTGTCCACATACTTTTTAAGTTCAACAAAGGGTTGCTGAAATTCAGTAAGATTCACATATGATGAAATAAATTATGTTTCAAATGAAACAATTTGTTTAAACTTTGGAAAGCTGATCTGTATAATAGTATTAGTAAAAGTATTCCGTAAGTAAAGAAACAATGTACATATCAGATATGATGTTTTTTATAACTTAGCATTAAGCTGATTTACACTTTGATTAGTGTACTCAAACTTTTTTTGTGTGATTTCTTAGATGACAAACAAAAATTACTAATTTTTGGTTAATTTTTTCCAGTCATTCACACTTTTATACTATAAATCTGAGATTATGTTTAGAAAAATGTGATATTAGCATATTTCAGCATGAAATATGTTCATTGTCAGCTACATCCCTAGTACTCTAGTTCTTGTCTTAAGTGATATTACACAGTGATTTTTTTTAAATATGCAAAATCAGTTCATCAGCACCCATTTAAGTTGTCAGAATTGACTTATTTTAAATGTCAAAATTTTTAAAAATCCTATTAATTTATTTACATGAGTACGATCACTTAAAATCATTGAAAAAATTAACTTAAAATTAACTAATTAATTAATTAAAATTAACTAAAATTAAGCTAACTGTTTTGAGGGTCAATTTGTACCCCTCAGCTGTATTTACCAGGTGGATTGCACTTTAAAATCATTATAAAAATAAATATTAACATACCATATTTCTGTAAATACAGTTTCTATAGACACAATTTTCTAAACTTAATTAAGCCTGAGACCAGTTTGCCCACTCAAAACCCAGAATGCACTAATTTAATGACTTTTTTCTTTCAGGTTCTGCAGTCAGAAAATACCCTCAAATATTTTTAGTATATCAGTTTCTTTATACTACTCATAAATAAAAAAGGCTAAATAATGTAGTAATTAAACAATATTATTTTTAGTTCAATTTAAAAAAAGTGTGCTAACTAAATAAAACTGAATAAACATACAATAGCTCTAATACACACTATAATCAGCCTAAAACTATAACCATAACTATTAATTACAAAATAATTAGTCTATTGTGTTTAATTCACTTTTATATGAATACGAGAACAGTTCAGATTCTATTATACATTGTGCATCACCATAAAACACTTTAAACACATATGCTTTGCATACTTTCTGCAATATGTAAAATTTTTTTGTAATATTCTTTTGTACAGTTTATTGCCTCTTCTTGTGCATATCTTTCATAGCATGGTTGACACCTTTTACATTTGTTCTTTTCTACATGATAAGACAACCTGAACAGCAACATTTTCAATTTTTTTTCATCTTGGATGCCAAATAATGCAGGAAGCAACTTGTCTCTAAAATTGATGATTGTTATTATATTCTGTATAATGTTCCTATAATGTTCTGTATAATGATTCACAACAGCTGTCCCCAGCAAAATGTTAAATGCTACTATCTGGTATCACTTTATATCCGGCGCAGTGAACTGGAATAGGCAGCCATCTGGTCAGCTCTGTCAATGAAAACTTTCCCTTTATTATAAAACACAACTATTTCAGGTTTCTCATTTCTTCCTCATCTGAATTGTTGCATCATCATATCTTTTTAAGATCATTGTCAGCTCCCTTGAATTTTTCTTCTTTTTTGCCCTCCACTTCGATATTATAACATTTGCACCATTTTGCTGTGGAAATGTTTCTCCAACTTTCAGTTTTTTTTTTAATAACAGCTTTAGGATTGCCGGACTATTTTTAATTTAGTTTTCGTACTAAATATGTACTTCTTTTGTTTAGTTGTCCAACCAAGCCCACAGGCTTGAGTACTAGTTGTTAGTATTAGGAAAGTGTTGGTTCATGATGTGGAGACAGTTTTTGCAGCAACATTGGTTTTCCCTACTGTTTCTTTTCCAACATAAATTTCATATTAAGTAGTGTTGTAGTCCTTAGCACACAGCTAGTACACTTTTATTCCATATTTGTATCTCTTGGATGTATTAACTGGTGAAAAATTAATCTGCCTCTAAATGATATCATTGATTCATTAATGCAAACAATTTGTTTGGATTACAATAGTTTAAAAATTACTGACACAACTCTACTAGGTTTTCAATTTTAAAAATTCTGTTTTTAGGCCTTTGGTTCTCATTGTTACCACAATGAAATATTGATAAAAGAATTTCAAATCTTTTGGAACTGATTATCTCTGGGATATAATTCTTGTGAATCTTTTTACTATTCCAATATAACCTCATTTTTGGCATTTTATATTGGCCTATAAAAATCACTATACCAAGAGATTTTCGCATTTCGTTCGGACTGGTATCAACCCATTTTTTAACCCAAGCAAACCTTTTTAAACTTGGAGCACCAAGTTTGGAATTAATGGTTTGTCTCACAGCATTATGTGGATTGAACTGGAAGTTAAAGTGTTCATTCACATTTACATTATTTCATACTTGGTTGATGGAAATGTTAGGTTAGAAACCAAATTATTAATTGTCTCACTCTCATTTTCATTCCAAGATGAATTATTTTCAACAGACACATACATTTTCTGTGACCTGACTTGAACAACCATGTAAATCAAAATTGTCTGGGTATCTAAAAAAAAATAGGATATTGATGAAAATGGCCTTACAGAAAAATAGATGGTAAAGGAGTGGCAGTAGATGTTGATGGTAATGGAATTGAATACGAGGTGGTAATATAGATTTCTTCCACATAAAACAGTATCAGTTGAATTGTCTGTCCACTCATTTTATCACTAAATGCTAATAGCTTCATAAGTAGGGTCAACAACATGTAGTCATAATCTGGGAGACTTTCACAGTCAGAACTCCATCCAGTATAACAAATAAATCTTCGTCACTAAGTTTTACATTAAAAATGACGTTTTTAATTTCTCCATGAAGAAGGTTATATAATAAATAAAGTTGATTGGATCAGCAAAAACAACACTCACAATAAATCTATCCCAAACTCACATAAACAAAACAACAGAGGATAGATAAGCAGCTGTTTTCCAAATAAACTTAATGTTGAAAACCCATTTAATACACTGTATGGAGATTCTGACAGTGAAAGTTTCCTAATTATGACTGATGTTGACCCTGCTTATGAACCTAGCAGCCCTTCCAGTGAGTCAAAAAATAAGAAGACAGACTCTTCAATTGTTCCTGTTTGGGAAACAGGCAATAGCTTGGTTAACATTATTTGAACTAATCTGTATTTGTAAAAAGGAAAACCCAAGTAATGTAGTCAACAGAAAATTTAAAAAAATTCCACAGGTTAAAAGCTGATCCTTGACATTTGGGTTATGTTCTTTCAGTTAATCATAAGATATCATTGAAATTGAAGGGCCTAGAAGATCTCATCACCAAAAATAAAAACTTTGAGGGAAATGAAAGAGTCTCAGAACCTATCTGATAAATACAGCTGGGGGGTACAACTCACCCTCAAACCATCAATACCTTAAGAGCAATTAAGTACATAAGAAAAGAATATGTTTAATACAATAATAATAATAATAAATAATAGTAATAATACAAAAATATGTTTGTTACTTAATTTAGTTAATAACTGTCATAAAATTTTCAAAAACATTACAATTCACAGTAAAAAACTTAATAATTAATTTTAAACGTAAAAAAAAAAAATTGAAACCCAAAGTAACTGACCAGTGACCAAGTGAATGATTTTTATGTGATTCTAATCAATGTTGATAGACATGTCTAAGCGAGTGTTTTTTTTTTTGTTTAACCTCCGGAACCACCATTAAGGTATATCTTCAGAGGATGAGATGAATGAATAGTAGCATGTGTGAAAAATGCCATGCCTGACTGGGATTCAAACCCGGGACCTCCGGATGAAAGACCAAGACGCTACCACTTGGCCATGGAGGCCGGCAAATGAGTGTTGATGGTGATATTCCACGTTTGTGTTTAGGGTATTATTTCTTATGTTAAATGTTTTAGTTGTGCTTATTAGAAATGCTGGCTAAAAGGGTGTGTATAACCTAGAAGAAATATAGTTGGAAAAAAAAAAATCTGCATTTGTCGGAATTAATTACAAAGTAATTAAGTAACCTTAAAAGAAGTTACATACATGAAAAAAATTCCTTTGTGTAATATAAATTATGGTGTTATATAAATTCTGTAACAATTCATTTTATTCACAACTCAAAAATTATTATTAAAATGACTTACAGTGGTTGTGTCTTTGGTGGGAAATTAAATGGATTTATGGAATTCAAGATGCAACTTAAAAATAAGTATGTAAAACAAAATCTACTGATTTATTATGAAAATGCCATTAAAAAGAAAATAAAGTTGAATGTTTATTTACAGGAACTTGGAAAGATTTTTTTTCATCAGCAAAGGAAAAATTACTTAAGAGGCAATTTGGTACCTGTCAGAAAATGTCTATTTGGCTTATCTGTCTTATTGTCATTTGATTTTAACCAGAAAGGAATCTTCACAACAACATATATATCTTAAATGATAGTTTATAAACACAATCTTTTTTATGAGGCTTTATTTAAATACAATCAATAAATTTATTTGAACTCGCATAAAAAGCACATTTTCAAAACTTACAGAAAATATACAATTCAAATCTAATATTCTTTTAGACTATATTCCAATAAAAAAAAAAAAATTGCCAATTATAAAACCAGTTGACATCAGATTGTAAAACAGCAACAATATTTGCTTAAGACAGCTGCAGAAACTATTGAAAAAGCTTTTTTTAATATAATTGTTAAAAATGACAAGTTCTAACTAAAAAAAATTTCTTTTAGTTGAATGCTGTATTTATGAAAATAGTTTTTTTTAATAATGTTTTTGATATAACATACATTAGTTTCGAACCTTGCAACCATGTTTTTGTCCGCAGCTGCAATTCGGTATTCCTTTTATTATAGATGTCGTTTTCAGTTGTCTAAAATTTTCAAAATCATTTCATGTCTGAAAAATTTCGGAAGACCAAATACAGTTTTATTTTTTTCATGAGTTACTTTGTTCAAAAAAAAATATCTTGCATTAAGGAAAGAAAAAAAAGACACGAATACAATAACATATGAAGCTAACTTACGTGCTATCACTAGTAAATAATACTAAAAGGAACAATCTATTGTCAAGCATCAACACGTTTCTGTAGTGAAAAGTAAAAACATCAGTAGGCATATCATGAAGGATAAGTCACTCTTAATATAATGCATTGTATTTTTTTTCTCTCTTTGAAACATGCATAAATTTAATTGCTGTAGAAGTCTAGTGTTGTAAAAATACTAAAAATTTTCACTAATACTCATTAATTCATTGATAATAACTTGGAGTTTAACTGAAGAGAATCTTAAAAACAATAAATTTTGGTTCAGTTAACATAAATCACTAAAAAATTACTGTATACTTCTTCACAAAATATTTTCTTAACTTTTCATTCTACTTAAACAGAAAAATAGTTTATTTACAATAATACTGAAAAGCTTCATTAAAAATAAAATAACACTAATTCCGAATTTGTCAGTTTCTGATTACAGTCGATATTTTGATACTGAACAACTTATTTTTAACAGAAGGGTTTCATATCGACCCGCGTTAGTTTAAACGACAAGTGCAACAATCACCATAGCAGTAGCTTTCTCTCTTTTTCTCTAGTAGCTGTATAAGTATAAGAAATAACATATCCTCCTAGTGAATTATTTTCTTCATTGCTAACATCGTGTTTTATAATGAATTTTAATCTTGCGTGGTCCAGATGTAAGGAGTTCCCTTACTTAAAACAAATAATCAACTCGGTCATGAACTAAATTTACGCAGTTGTGAAATTAATACTTAAAAGGTTAATTATCTGTCATAAAATAATTCTATTTTTTTCTAACAAAATTGTTAGAAAATATATTGTTCATTAAATCTATTGTTCATTAAAACAAAATTAATTATACAGAAAAAAGTAAAGGTAAACTTTATGTAAAAATATATGTTTTTATATTAGTACAGTAGTTTGAATATTAGTACTGAAATATTTTTGCAAGTTGTATGAAATTGTATCAATTTCTTTAATTTTATTTCTTCACATACTTTTAAATAATTTTTACATCATAAAAATAGATTGTGGTTGCCCTGATATTGGGGATCACATTGCTAAAAACACGGATTTCCTAGTCTCGAACCCTTCACCTCGTGGAAGATACTTCCGTTTCTTGCTGCGCAATACTGTGCGCAAATTTTAAGCTTGTTGTGCATGTGCTGCTCTCCATCACTGTTTTGTGCGGATAGCTTTTGCAACTGATTTTCAAAATATTTCTCTGTATTTCTTTCCGATTGCAACTTTTAGTGAACAGATTTTGATATTATTCTTAATACATTCAGATTAAAACGTGGGATTCATTACTAGTTTTAAGGTTAGTATTGCATAATTTTATTTTTTTTTTGTCAACTAACAGTTCGATGGCGCAGCTTCTGTTGTTAATTCATGGTTATTAAGTTTTGGAGGGTAATATATTTTACTTTTTGTGTGAAAATAGGTAGTGGAAGCGTATGAATTTTAAATTTATGTCATAACCTTGTCTGTATGTTAATTAGAGGACGAAATTCTATGAATGTTTTTGTTGTGGGCAGGTTCACTTAGGCAAGGCTATACACTGGTCCGGTAAGCCGCTATTTACGCCATGCTGGTGGCGATATTATAAATTTATTATTTATTGGTTGCGTAGACTTTAATATTATTTGTTCGACTAGTCTGTTGGGAGTTTAGAAACTGTTTTTTGTTTATTTAACTTTGAAACTTACGGCAGTTTTGTATTGTGTAGTGGATAAGGAGTAGGGAGTTTGGTTGGAATTGTGTTTCTGAAAATTCATTCTACATCTGTTGCTGTTTGTATCTTTACTACAGGTTTGTTTTTTGTTCGTAAAATCTGTCTAGTACTTTAAGTTCGTAATAGTTTTTTTTTTTGTGTGGTATAACATTTAACTCTGGTTTCAAAGACAGGTTTTTGTAAATGTGTATTTTATCAGTTAGCAAATTTCCTCTAACATTGTTAATTGTTCTTTGTGCCTGTAAATGTCTTTGAATCACATAATTTAATGTTTCATTTAAGTACTAATTTAATTTGTGGTGCATGTCACAATCATTTATATTAACCTTGTTAAAAATAATAAATAAAAATTGATTTAACTTTAATTTATTTCTCAATAATTGATTGTTTATGTATATGAGATGTATTTGTAGTTTTGTTAGTGTTTTGTAATAGAACTGTTGTTTGTTTCTGTTGGAGATTGGACATTCTTTTTCAAATATTTTGTGGGATTTTGGGTATATTATTCTCCAAGAATAATATAATTTGTAATTATGGTAATTTCAATGGTTAATACAATCATTTATTTTTCATTTATCATTTTTTTTGTTCATTGTTATACCAATATGTTGAACTGTTAAAGAAAAATTAAAATCTCTTAATTCTCTGTGAACCACATCAACACAAACCACTGCCTTTGTTTTTTGTTAGGTATTGAATTTTCTTATATTGTGCATAAATAATATTTTCATGTTTATTTCAACCTTTTGAGAATAAGTAGTTTTGCATTAGATATTGTTTGAGGTACAAATAAATGTTTTGTAATATAAAAGTAAGTGCTCTACTTGTAAAATAATTGGTAATTGTAATAAGTAGTAAGTAATTAATAATATAATATCATATTATTAATAATAATATGTATATTGTCTTTAGGCATATGTATATATGTTGTGACATTTTATATGCGATACATTTGTATTAAATGAAATAGATTAGTACATTTAATTTAAAATTATTTTGCTTTATAAAGCCTATTTAAATTGATGACATATTTGTTTATTCTGAATTATTCTTTTTGGCTGAGGGATATTGGTTTTAGTTTTTTATATTAAGTTAATATTTAAGAAATGTTTGTATTTATTAAACATTCCTAGTTTTTTTCTATATTTCCTGTTTGTATGTTTCTTATTGATTTCTGTCCTTTTGTTGTGATTATTCCTTTCTCTTATCCATTTTCAAGGTTGTATAATCATATACTTCTTTAATTTTGCCTCTTCACCATTAGGTCTATAAAACATAACTAACTTACTTGTTAATATCTTAATCTATTGTGTGTATTGCAATTTAAGATTTAATTTTGATAAAAATTAATGTTTTTCACTACTATGAAAGTTACTTACCTTTTCTGTATGTTTTTACATTTTATTGTGGTGTTAAAAATGTAACGAGTAAATGTAAATTATTCGTGTTTCAGAGTTTCCCCATATTATTTTTTTTTTTCAATTAATATGTTAATAGCTTAATTTTATCTTCATAAAATTACTAGAGTAGTGTATCTTGTTCACTTTAGATAGTAGTAGAATAGTTAGTGTACTTATTTGCTAGTAGTTCAGTACAAGATCTGCTCTCAGAATTTGAACTTGTATAAAATTCATCTCAATGTGATGATAAAGCAATTGCCTAACACAATTATAGAGTGGGGTTACTGAGCGAGTTAACCTCTGGAACCACAGTTAAGTATTACATCAGAAAATGAAGATGAGTAATGTGTAGCATTTGTGAAAATGCCATCCCTGATTGGGATTTGAATCTGGGACCTCTGGATGAAAGGTCGAGATGCTACCACTAGCGCCACAGAAGCCGGCTGAGCGAGTTCCTTTTACCAATTGAATTTTATTTCACCTCTTTTGTTATTGCTTTTATTTTGTAATAACTTGAAGAGGTTTAATTGCTCTTTCTAGTTAAAAAAAAAAAGAAAAGTGTCTCTTGCCATTAAAGAATAGTGTATAAGTATTAAAATTATTGAAAACTGCCAAACTTAAAAAAAAAAAAGCCATAGTGAGGAATACATAATAGTAATAAATTACTCTAGTTAAAATACAAAACTGTTTATCTGCACAAGATATCAAGATAAGTTAAAGTTTTTTAAGCATGGCACAGTTAGTATTTAATATTATTTATTTATAAATAAAATGAAATTCAATTTTACCAACAATTTGTCTGCATTCTTTTTTTGAGCACTTTCAATCATTTGATTATCCTCAGGAAAAGTTATTTTTCAATTTGAGATCATTAGAATAATGTATATAGAATATAAAATGTTAAAATCACAACTGGTCATTGTAGTATAAAGTTAGTAATGTTGGTTATGTAAGAAAGTCACAGTTATGAATAATTGTTGGAGAGAGACAGGTTAGATATCTTGATAATTATTAATTATTTGTTTGATTAAAATATCGTCCTCTAATATGGTTTGTTCATTGATTAATTTATTATTATAATAGTATATATTGAATTTTTAAAGGATACTGGTTTTATAAAAGTCATTAAATATTTTAATATTATTGGGATTTTAGTTGTTCATTTTGTATTATATGTTTAGCGCAGAATCTGATTTATCCAAATAGTGTTTCTTTATGTTGTTAATATGCTCTTTGGCTCTAATAGAAAAAGAACACTTTGTTATATAATCTAAATGGCAGTCTTCACATTTCAAACTATATACCCCTTGTTTATCTAAGATATTTATATTTTTGGAGTTTGCTATTTTAGTATCATTGTTATTGTTTATAAAATTTATTATTTTATTGTTAGTGGTGTATGTTGTCTTTAGATTATAGTCTTTGTATACTTTATTAAAATATTGATGAAATGTATTAAATTCTATCTTTATGTAAGATTTTTTTTCTTTCATTATGTGATAATTACATAATGTTGTTTTTATGTATATTTTATTTCTAATTTTAAAGTATAATTTATTGATTAGTTCTACATTGTTATCATTTATTATTGCTATATTCCTTATAATGTTTATTTCGGAATTTAGTTTTAAATTGTGTCTGAGATGTTTAATAGCTCTATAGATTAAAGTAGCAAAAGCCGCCATTTTCTGACTCCATGGATGAAAGGTATTATGGTGTTATGTTATATTGGTTTTCTATGTATGTTTCTAAAATATAAAAAAAAATTTTTTCACTGGTCATATCTAAATAATAATATTATTGTTAATTTCATGATTTATTGTGAAATTGATATTGTGTTAATCTTACTAAAAATTATATATGAGTCATTTGTATTTTGATTTTTTTTTAACTCTGGGACCACTGTTAGGTTTCGCTTCGTTGGATGAGATGAATGATTTGTAGCATGTGTGAAAATGCCATGTCTGACTGGGATTCGAACCCGGGACCTCCGGATGAAGTATTTTGATTGAAAATAATTAAAATATCATTAATGTATCTTTCACATAAAAGGATTTGGTGACTTTTAAAAAATGTTAGGTAAAAATACCTAGAATTTACAAGATGAAATGTAAATTAGAATATGTCGTTACTGAAATATTTTTACATTGAATTATATATCGGCACATATTCACAAAAAATGTATACATGTTAGAGTGAACATTAATCGCAAACTGGCTATGGCTTGAACCAGTAACTCGGATGTTATAGTCAAAACAGGTGTTGCTTGTGACATCACTTTGAGAAACAATGATGACTAAGTCTGTAAGAAAGCCATCTTCTATCTTCTGATCATTTTAGAATTACATCATCCAGCATTTATGACCAATTGTATTGTTCTGTGCCATTGCACATCTTTCATATCAAATTAATCATTTTTAAATAATTAATACATGTTTTTAAATTCATTTACGTATTAAATGTGTATTACCATAAAATTGCATAATTTCCACAATGTATATAACACTGAACAGGGTGTAATTTGAAATTTAAGGGTAAAAGAAAGATTCTGTTAACACTTTTGAATTCCATGGCAAAAATATATATAGAAACCACTTCTTGCTCTGGTAGAAAATTTTGTATACCAGTGTAATAAACAAACAAGCAACATGCAAGTATATATTTTACAATCTCTCTTAATAATATGGCAATCTGTATTGTAAATAATCCTGTTCTCTATGCAGGATTACAGTGGCCAAAAATAAAATAAAATGCAGGATTACAGTGGCCAAAAATAAAATAAAATGCAGGATTACAGTGGTTTTTTGACTGTTTCAAAAAACATTATGTAAAGTTTATTGAGTTTTATTTAATTTTTTATTCTTAACTAGAATGTTACACAAATAAGAAAAACTAATCCTTCATAAAAAAGAAGTGGACTACCTGTTTTCATTTTTTCAAGTTATATTAGCTAATCAGCAAGAGGGGATTGTGATCAAGATGAAATAAAACAGCCTGTGGGTTTTTAGTACAGATATTTTTAGATATACAGTTAAATGATATCAGGAAGGCATCTAGTAAATGAAAGATTACATACAATACTTGGTTTGTTTAATCTTTTTTTCATTTTAATGGATTATGAAATGAAATTATCTACTTTTTTATTATGGTTTTTTTTTTTTAGTAAAAACTGTTTATTGTTAGTTTGTTTCTTTTAACATCCTAAGTCTGTTTGTACATTTCAAACAAACACATGGATTAGAAAATCAAACCTACTGACTACATAATCAATAATGATAATTGCTTATTGGACAAGTTGTAACTGTTGATATTGATATTACCTAATATTTTTATCCATTTAATGAAACTATTTTTTATTTTTAATAAAACATGAAATTACTTTACAGAAATCTATGATTAACTGTATTTTACGGTTATTATTTTTTGTTAATTAATTTGCACTATTGTTATTAGGCACTATAAAGATGTTTGTGTAACTAAATGAGTAATGTATATTTTATATGAAATGTTTTTCTAAAGTTTAAGAATCTTATCTAACTGTACAGTTGTTAGAAAAACATAAATTTGAGACTTGGATAAAATTATTTAATTTCTTTATCAGCTTATGTTGATGAGATCTAATTTTCCGTGAATTATGCCATGTAATGTTTTTCTGAAATAGTTACTATTAAGATCCAAATTTGTTTAAATTATGTTTAAAATGTGTATGTGAGTGTGTGTGTATGTGCACA